>JAIPRN010005426.1:0-10693 GCA_025469175.1 Geopemphigus sp. TES_GeoC_2020 | reverse complement strand
GAGGATATGGGAATTGCTGGTGTGTGCGTCGAGGATGTGGGAGATCGGGGCAAGTGGAGGTTTAAGACTAAGGTGGCCGACCCCAAATAGATGGGAATAAGGCGAGGACAATGATGATGATGATGATATAAAATTACGTCGAAATATAATTATGGTTCTCGCAATTATGATATCTGTGGATATCATTGCAAAACAATTGGGAAGTTGAAACAACTATTTGATGACAAACGGACATTTCGTTTTTCATTAATATACACTAATGAAAACGCGTTCGAGACGACGTAACGTATTTCCCTTCCCCTCCCCATATACGACGGCTGTTTGTGCTTTATTCTCTACGGGAATCTAGAAAACAAGCTCTATATCCTTAGTCAAACATAAATATGAATTACTTTTTGGCGTGAAAACGTCGAGTATTTTACGTTTCCTTTTGGAACGGCGTTCTGCATTTCCGATTTTCGGCCCGCTCGCGCCATATTTCAAAAATACGTTTCGTTGAAAACACGTATACATTCCCGTCGCCTCTCTTTTTTAACCGAAACGACGTCGAACATAATAATAATTATAATATTTCGCTCGGGAATTTCGTTATTCGTATACGGTTCATTGTGAAACGTTCGAACGCTACCGTTTCGGCACGTTATTGTACCTTAAGCGCATATCTCGAACACTACTCACGTAGAGAACATCCGCCGTAAAACGACGATAATTAAAAATACAACCGTGGCGCGGACGTCCGCAGTTTTATAACCGTCCTATTTTTTTTACCCTAAAATTCCGTTCATTTTTCGTTCTGATACGATACATTCTCACATATATAAATTACACTTCGCAACGGGTCTGGTCTATCTCTGTTCAAAGACGCTTCTTCCGAACATTATGTGTTCGAGCGTTCCATTCGTTCGTTTCTATTTTGCCGTTTTCTCTTTAAATTATACTCGTTTAAACGAGATCGACATTCCGGTCTTGTTATCGTTATTGGTACGAATCGGTCGACCCGTCGTCTCTAAAAACGTAAAGATGATAAATAAGTAATAACCGTTGTATGGCCGACGTAAAACACAAAAAGGCCCTATATTTCTAAGAAAAATTCCGCTTTTATTCGAACGTATTTAAGAAACGACGTTGCTGTTTTCAGATTATGAAAACGTACGACTCGTTCGGCGCATTCACGTCCCTTCGTTTTAGTTATTTCCCCTGAATATTTAATTTTGGATTATTTTAGGCTTGTTCCGGTAATTTTATCGTTTGTGTATCACGGCGAATAGTAACTCGTTAAATTTAGATCTGAATTCTCGACGAAATAATTTACGAAAATTGTCGGATAAATAATAAAACGTCGTAATATTCCGAGTCGCCTATAAACCATTGTAACTCAGTGGGGAATGACGTCATCCGCTCCATAAAAAGGAAAATGTACGTACCGAACGATTCGGTCGTTTTCCATCACTGAAGTGGGAAACGTCGTTTCCGAAATACGTATTTGTTTAAATTGGAACACAATTTTCCGTAGGATCTTTTATACTTTATTAAAATACTTTACAAGTTACTCGATTCTCCAAAAGCGTTACAGGTCTGTTTCAGTTCATTGACTTGACACGAAAATTTAAAACCACGATATTGCTTCATTCACCGATAAACGAATTAATAAAAAAAAAAACGCTCAAAAATCTCGATTCGTATCAATTTAGCGAACAATTTACGACCATCCAAAATATAATAATGTGGAATATTACGAGCGATATTTTTTTAAATCGTTAAATCGCGATACGTACTAAATGCCTTTTCGAACGAATAATATTCGCCACAGTACAATAGTTTTCGACCGATCGATACCGTACAGGTGATCTTTCCGAGGTCAGCCAACTCTGGAACAAACGATCTCGGTGACCTTCGGACAAACGACCGCCCTAGAACGTGTCGATTGAAACGTCGATGCAGCGTGTCAATATGTGCGAACGTTTTGGATACGTGTTCGCACCGTGCTCCGCGTTATTAATGAAACCAGGGGTAATTCGGTAAATCGTTTTTGTTTGTTATAAGCCCGAATAATCGGATCAAAATAATTCGAGGGGAGGTCGAAATCGGAATTGCCGTGGCGGTGGAGGGGTAAGGGACGGGTGTGAGCGGGCGTCACAGGGGGAAAAATACGTTGGTTTTTACTAATAAGACAGCAAAACGAATCTGACGCGTACGCCTAATTTATATTGGAGGCACGTTGGCGCTGTACTGTATATGGGATTGTAGTGTTATACCCGATCGAACCAAAACTGATTGATAAATCGACAGCGTGGCCCGCGGTGGAGTTAGGTATATAGTGTATACACACACACACACACACGCGCGCACGCGCGCGAAGTATTTTGTAATTAAATTTCCTATTTTTCTCGCTTCGCCCGTTAATATATCAGCGCGGCGCCACTATCGTCCGACCGGCAAGTATATGTATATATATATAGATACTTACAAATTATATACAGGGTGTGTCTTACGGAAAGGGGTTATTTTTCGTGATTCCGGAATAATGAAATGAAATTTCGCTGAAATTAAAAACGCGTGTTCTCGTTAATTTTTACAAATGTTTATACATTATATAAACACCCAAGGATGTACGTCAACTCTCCCCTCCCAAAAAAAAACCCGGAACATTTTTTTTCAACGATAAACCCATTGTATATTTTTTTTCTCTTAACGAATTTTCGTACTGTGCGTTTTTCCGAAAAATTTTATACTTGGAGTATACATTTCGGCTCACAGCATTACTAACTACGATGACAATAGGAACGATTGTAAATAAACTAATAGTTTTAATCGAAATGTTTGGTATAAATCTAATCTGATCTCTTCGATTTAATTCTATTTAATATAATAATTAAATCGTAGCCATAGACGAACGGTTTTCAGCATAAAAAAAGTCGTTTTATTCTATTTATTTTTTGAAACAACCGTTTTATTTACTAATATTTCGAACGCTTATACACAAAAAAAATAAACGGTAAAAAAGTCGGTTAAAACGAATGTTTTTCCCGAGAAAAAATATTTCTTTGGTTATTACGAATTTACGTTTGTAAAATTTAAAATTGTACGCAAAAAAATTTGAAGAGACTTTTTATTAAAAATAAAACCTGGTGTACAATGATGTATCATACACACTGTACATAAATACATACGCCGTATATATATATACATATATCAACCCAACGACCTCCGGAGAGAAACGTACCGTGTGTAATCCGAAGCCAATATATATATATATATATATACACGACACGTCCAACGGGTTTGATTGTACGCTTTTGAAATTTGATAAAGTTCATCGATGATAAAGTACCCTTATATTGGTGCTCACCTCTCGTCGAGTCACACAACGACCGAATTCTAATTGGACGATAAAAACGAATTACCGAGTCTTCTTCAAACGGCCCGCGACTTCGCTATATATTTACGCCGTCGGTACCGTTATTATTATTATTATCGTTATTAACGAGCCAGTTAATGAAAGATAATAGCTTGATTAGATAGTGTTAGATTATTAAATACGACTCACTGTCAAAAGTTAATAACTAACGTTTTCAATTAGCCGAGTTTTAATAATTAAACGTCATTTCGCAATAAAAAAAACTTTAGGATTTTAGCGTAAATTTTTTTTTTGCGAAAATATTCAAATAATTAATTGATGATCTCTTAATATAGTCCATGAATTGCCATTACCAATGGACTCCTATACATTTTTATATTTCGTTAGACGGGAAATACGAATATAGTTAATTCGGTCTTTAGGGGTTGTTCATTTTTTTATAATTTCTATAATAACGCATTTCGAACTTTGACGACCAATATTCGTCTCCAACGTGTCATTAAACCGGATAACTACGATAATAAATTATGAATAATAAATTTTTTACCACGAACCTTTGATAATAAGTTTTATCATTGGACGTACCGACTTCGTACAAGTTCAACAGTGTCACATATCCATTCAAACTTCGTGTGCACCAGGAGAGTAACAAACGATCTTAAATAAATAAAACACAAAATTATAGTCGAGTCTTAAATTATATGAAATTCTTCGGAACCGACTAGAGAACGTAAAAGTTTGGTTTACAGCCTGGATATAAGCCTCATATTATCGAGAAATTTGATACAAAAACGGTACCCATTATATGCGTAGGTTAATTAAGAAGATTCTTATTTCAAACAAAAATTTGTTACTCGTAATTTTCGCGGGAGTCAAGATACATAATTTAAATTCCGGAGACTTAATAATTGTATATATTTTTCGGACGCGAAATAACGCCTATAAGAGAGACCAACAATTTATTATCGCATTTGTCTAAAACCGAGTTACGTGAGATTCGCAATTTTAGTTCCGCATACCAGGAACTGAATGAAGAAATTGTGATTTCAGATTATGTTGTTGTCATTTGTATTCCGTGTATTTGGAAATATCGGGGCTTCGAGGAGTGGTTCGCGTCTTACGAAATGTTAAAATATCGCCACTATTTATCGTCGACGTTTAAATCATCGAGTTAATCTGATTTGTAAAAAGAAACGAAAAATGTTACTCGTCGCAGTTATTGCAATACAAATTTCGTAAAAACGAAAAATTGGTAATAACGTACCGCGTTAAAAAAAGAACGCCGTTATAGTTTAACGTTACTTCGTTTACATGTCCAAAGCACTAAATGTCAGTGTATGCTGGTGTTCTACGATAGTTTACGCGTAATTTTGAACGCGTAAAACGTACGTACAAAGGACGCTTATTAATTTTGTTTAACGTTTATACGTAATATTAAAGTTAACATTATGTTAATTATTATTTTTATCGTCGATTAATTTAAAAGAGGGAATCGACCTTCCCTCCGAATAAGATTTCCGCGAAATGTTATTTAGTTATACATATTTACGTCGAATAAAACATTAAAGGTTATTTTTGTCGGGAGTAGAATTATTACGCGTAAATTCTGCTCGGAAATTATTTACTTAATAACTCTAATTTTAGAATAGTCTCGAAAACGGTCGTAATATTATTAATTTCGAATAGCGTTCGTAATTAAATGCCACGCGCTTCGCTAAAGATAAAGCGAAAACGCTTTTAAAATTTCGAACTATAAATAATAGTGTATCGTGTAGGTTAGGTACCCCAAAAAACCAACGCGGTTATAATAATATTATACACAAATACGATCGAGTCCATCTCTCGCCTTGTAGCTTGTCATGAACCGTCTCCGGTCCGTATCGATTAACCTTGAAACCAATCCGTCGTATGAAACTACTTCCGAATCCGGTTCACTTTGAGGCGATCGGCTCGCGCCCAAACTCGTGGGTGTACGTACGTTGTGTGACTGTCACCGGCGAAAATTGAACTAGTCAACGTGAATACCGTCGTAACGTCTCGCGCGTCTGTGGAGGAGCCGTCCGTTCGTGCGACCGTATTCGAAAGGCACAGAACACCGGCGGCACGCGGTCCGGTAGATGATTGGTTGTTCGCGATGTTATCGTGGCGGAAGATTCATTGGGTCACGGTGGTTCGAAATAAAATTAATCGGGAACGTCGGGACGGCGATGTTATATAACGTTATTGCCAGGGGCAAATATAAATATAAATATAAATAAATAAATAATTAAATTTACGATTTCAATAATATCGTACAAATGACGTAAACGACCCGGTCCGTCTACACACGATTATACGTACGTCCGCTATTACGCCGTGTGTGTGTGTGTGTATGCAGATAAATTGTCATTAAACGGGAATCGTCACCGTAGCAAAACGAAAAATGTATAATACGATAACGGAATGCGGTGGTATCCCTACTTATATATACGCGAAAACGAAGCCGAATCCTTCAGAATCGTTCTCTGAATAGCCGCGATTTTCGGAAAAGAAAAGAAATTGTAAGCGACACGAAACCACGGACGCCATCGATTATAAGGTTAGGTCGTACCCGCGGATTTTACGTTATAATAATATTATTACGCCGATTATTAAAATAATTTATTCCCGTAGAGCGCGCGTAACATTAATACAATTTTGATCGTAATATGTTATCACGACGTATAACCCGCGGTGTTCGCCGTTTTCCGTAATAAATTAACTCCGAAATTTGAAATTATAATATTCGTATCGTCGATTATATTTAAATTTCCGCTCGATTTTTACCCCGCGATCGATCGAAATACGCACGGAAATGCGTGTAAAACGAACGAAATTGTCGCCTAAATTAATCGTCGTTATTTTTAGTATAAAACTCGTGACTTTCAAAAAGGAACGCGTTTTTCTATCTCGCTATGAATGTCCGACGAAATAATCGAAATTTTGAAAAAAAATAACGCGCTTCCCGGTACGGAGACAGAACACGTCGCGTACGTACTTTACGCACAAATAACCGTTCCGACGTGTTTGATATATCGTTTTTTTTCTAATATAAATAAAAACTCTTATTATTACCTAACATGATATTAAAAAAAGGTGAACTCTGGAAAACATAGGCATATTCCAAATGACGAATCAGCGATAACGTATATTTTGGTTCGAACGAAAACGTCTTTGAACCGAACTATATTAGTTTACGGCGATATCGTGAAATAATTGTGTACGTATCGAGATAGTTATTATTTATGTAAAATAAAATCCGAAAGAAACTATCGTCAATACGATAATCGCCTTGAATAAAGGCCAATTAATTTTAAAAAAAACGTTTTTATTTTTACGCTGGAAAATGACGATTACGATATAATTATAATATATTTCGCGACATTTAATACGCGTTTTGACGGGCTTTACAATTTAAATATCTATCGGTAACGAGAAAACGATTTGTCTAAGTCTCGAGATTTAAAATTACTATTAATTTATTAAAAAATGTACTAAGTAAATACTATATATATATATATACACACACACACACACACACACGAGTATTTATTACTATAATACATAAATTATATAGAAACGTTTAAATTCCGAATTGTGTAATCATAATTTTCAAATTTTTCGTAAAATCCATTTTGTGGTAGATCGAATGAAACTAGTGGCTGTGTTTTTTTCAGTCTTCACTTTCGAAGCGACCATTTTCAAAAAAAGGGAACGAACGATAACAGAGAAATATGACGCCGCCGGGTGCGTATTATACTTACGCCGTTGTCGATTAATTTCCCGGCTATTCGTTTGTTACGGCGTCGAGAAATGGGAACGCGTCGGAATCGTGCGAGTTATCGCGAGCGTGTCGCGTAAAAGAAAACGGACAATAATACCGTAGTCGCGGAGTACAACCGTCGTCGTAACGTTGTACATCGTTCTCTACAGTTCAACACTAATGTCAGTTCACATTACAACGACGATAATAATATCGGTACGATTATTGTTGCGCGTTCGTCCAGTGATTCTATTATTTCGAAAAATGGAAATAAATAACGGGAGTTTCGCTCGCCACGTTTTCGGGACCACTGCACTCATCCCTTCACCACCACCACCACCACGTCGCCATGAAAACGTTCCGTGCCCGTAATTGTCTGATATATGGCGGTCCCATTATAATAACTGCAGCGTTTCTGTAATACGACCTATGAATTCGGGGTAAAAAAACACGCGCTCTTCGATGCGACAACTCGTGTCGCGAAAATATCGTAAACATTTAAATAACCGACCGACAGAATAACGCCGACGCCTATGACGATATATACCGCTGAACCGGTAGTTTTATTCTCTACCTCGTTATTTCGGTTGATTCCGACCGAATTGTTTAAACGCGTATAAATATAAACCGAGTAGCGGTATACAGGGCGTATTAAAAAACTGATTTAAGTACCCGCCGGTTGAACGTGTGGTTTGATGTTTATTATGTACCTACGCGTCGCTGTAATATATGGGCTTTTTTGAAAGTCCGCGGCGCGCGTCTGACCTACATGTAGAGGGTGTAAAAAGTTTATCTCTTTCAACGCGAAATTTTCAGAGTTAATGTTTTCCCTTCTCAAACAATCGCGTTAATTGCCTTTAAAATAAGTTTAAATTAATATTTACGCGATAAATTAAAAACTAACGATTATTAATATTCTCCCCGTTCGTCATTGTTCGTAACCAAGTTCGTTAAATATTGCGATTTTAAACGAACGCCTAATTAACGCAATGATATACGCGTTTAATACAATTTATTTATAAATCATAATCGCTTTTATCGTATAAAAATCGGGCGATTTCGCCTAAAAAAAAGCAACGACGGTTGTTAAATTTTATTTGAATTTATCGTGTACACATTTCGTACAGAACTGCGTAGACGTTTAGCCCATGATCGTAAATAGTATTTCGTTTTTTTTTCGTTTTATTCGCAGATATCGTCTCAATGCCATAGTTCCAAAAACCATTCTACGTACGAATTTACGATCGAATCAAATATTCGTACGAAGTTAAAATTCAAACAAAAAATTTTTACAATTTATCATTTAGGACATAACTATGAATTCGTATTACGTGCGTTCGTGTATGTGTAACGGTTTTTTTAATTTGTAATACGAAACAGACTTTCGGCGGTCTTATAATCATAAAACATACAGTTTTATGACTTTATAAGCATTTTTGAAATAAATCGAAAAATTTAACGATAATAGTAATAAAAAAATAATCGCGAGTTGTTCTGGTTTACGATTGTTCCATTGAAATTATATTGTCTATATATGTATAAATGTGCGTGCGTGTATGCGTATGTGTGTGTGTGTGTGTGTGTGTGTGTGTGTGTGTGTGTGTGTGTGTGTGTATGTGCGCGTACATATATATTTATCACTTTACTAGGCAACAAATATCCATCACAAGTTATATCGATAAACTAGAGATTATATTGGTAAACTATTATTTCGTTCTGTAGTCAATATTTTTTCCATTACAAAGCAAATGTATGGATTAAAAGCTTTCCTATAATTCTGGAGCATAATAATTACGGTAATACGTTCCCTGGTTATTTTTTAATTGTTTCGCTCACGGACTAAGGTATATGTCCAGTGAGTTACGACCGCCCACCGACGCCAATAAAAACTTCGAAATAATTCGTAAAGGCTCCCCCGTCCCGTAATCAATATAATAAATTACGTTATTAAGCGTGAATGTTTACTACCGCGCCTTACGTAGGGCGGTGTCAGGTGGTCCGTTTTAGCTTGATGACGAACGATTTGTCGAGCGTTCGTTTTTTTTTTTAGATGTTTCTCCATAGGTAAAATCGCTCGTATTTTTAAACACGTTTCGAATAGGAACAGGGATTCCTTCGGAAAACGCGCGCGGTGGTGTAGTAGTTACGGTTCAGAGAACACCGGAGGGACAAATTGGAAATTTGTCCGTCGTTGCGAACTCGCATTATTGAAGTAGAAAATGACTCGGCTTCGCGTAATAATATCTCTTCGGTTATAATAACCGAACCGCCATTATCGATACGTAATATCTCGTTTGCCGCGGACAACGTCATCGAGTGGGCCTGTTAAACATACGAGCGCGTAAAAGAAAATTAAAAAATCACCAACGCGTTTTCGGAAAGGCCGTTCGTGATTTGTTTCGTTATTTCGGGGTTTCGCCTATAATAATACCCACACGCCAGTATAACGGGGTCATAGCGCGGGTATTTTTCGTAAAAAATATCCCCGTCACGCAATTTTTCTTTTCAGACCGATAATTAAAAAAAATAAAAACTTTTCCCTATGATACCGGCGGTGAAAACGACAACCGAGCAAAAAAAAAAATAAAATATATATATAAATAAAAAAACACTTACCCGCATAAATAAATAAATAAAAAATTTCTTTCCTAGAAAACCGGAGGAGAACTTGAACATAAATAACGTAACGATAGCCACGCGGGAGACTTTTCGTGATCCGAAGTAATTAAATTTATTTACGAACCACCCCTTTCGCCGATACCCACGCCCGTCCAGCCTTACGAGGTTATTTCCCTTCTCTGACGCTTCCATATAGACGCGTCATAATAATAACACAAGTTCCAGTCAAAACTCCCGTTTATTATTTTCGTTTACCGTCCCCAACACACATACACACACATATTTTACGTGCGCGTTAGTATACATATTATTCGAGTCAACTCCGTATCGTGTTATTATACGTTTATAACAACGATCGTGCCTGCTTAGAAAATATAATATGCTCTTATTTACCGTGGCGTTTTTTATTCATTTTTTACATTCAATACCTAATATAACAAATACTAATATTTGAGCATTGTGTTTCGTGTTCGATAAGTTAAATTACGAAAATAAACGTCGTTCTCGATGAATAATATTTTCGGAACTCGGCCAGCGACCGAAATTTCCAGATTTTATACGTATTTTCTGTTTAATTCGTGAACGAACCTTCCATCGGTAAATCGCTTTATTATTTCGTTAAATTTACATTTTTTTTAAATTTACGTTCATTTAACAGTACGTTGTAATTCATATTGTAGATTACGTTCATTTATATAAGGCCATAATATAGGTATGTCCCGTCGTTTTGTCTACGCGAATGCGCGTCCAATCGACTTGACAATAAACGAATAATATTCAAATTGACGTTATCATTACCGATATTGTGACGAACCTATAGGACGTCATACTAGGGGATATAAAATGTTTATATTCACCGACTTTTCTCGGAGATGTATTAAAGTTATATTCGAAAAAGGCTTAAAAAGCGTTATTCACGACGCTGATTATAATTG
>JAIPRN010005425.1:0-10699 GCA_025469175.1 Geopemphigus sp. TES_GeoC_2020 | reverse complement strand
ATTGTTATCGAACCATTATATATATATATATATATATATATATATATATGTATGTATGTGTGTGTAAAATCGGTTGAATTCACACGATAAACATTTTATTTTTAACAAATAAATAATAATTGTATTAAATGTTTTACACTAGTTTATTCCAGGGATTTTATAAAAACGAGATATAATTCAACCGAAAACGTGGGTTGCATTTCTAATAAAACTAAATATCAAACTGTAGTGACCGAGGTACATTCACAGAATGTAATGTGATCTGTAGTCTATAGTTACGAATTCGTTTTTATTTAATTAATTACGTGTTAATCAATATTGTTTTGTTTACTTTTCAAAGTTATAATGTTTATTATTCAAACGGGTAATGCAGTTTTTCTCGGATTCGGGAAAGATCAATATACTTTGAGGTAAAAAAATTACCAATTTCTAAACTCATTAAAACCGTAATAATAATAATAATAATAATATGTGTATATAATAATAATTCGTGTATATATTCAAATGTTTTATTAACATTAAAAATACGAATCCGTGATACAGTATGAAAACGACCAGAATACGTTAACTAATATTATGTAAACAATAAAAACCTTCGAAAATTCGTTCTGTTCCACGAGTGTTGAAAAGTTGTATGTACGTAAGCGTTAAATAAATGCACTTTTAGAAGATAAACTTACGCTCAACTCGATAACAAAAACAAAACGGATAAGAAAAAGTTCGTGTACGAAACGTATTTTATCAAATATGCGCAATGTGTCATATGGTCGACGTCCGTTAAAAAATAACATCGAAAACATATTCGACCGGTCACGACACCTAATCCTACGCAACATGTATAGTTATCAAAACGTGTTTGATACGCGTATTCGAATCGATTCAAATTGTTCGCCACTACGAAACCGCGGACGATTAATCCGTACGAAATCGGACGAAAATTTCATAGCGAATATTTAATATTGGACGGAACAAAAAGTACAAGCGTTGGTGACACTCTAACGACATGCCCGGAAGTTCCGGCGAGTGAACGATCGAAGTTAAATATTTTTATATTTTCAATATTGATTTTTATTAACGTTAGCGTGACGTTATTCCGCGTACCTATTAGCTACTCACGTTTGAAAATGTCCGTACCCTATATAAAAATATCGATCGGCACGATGTCGATTGTTGTTAAGAGTTCTTGGACTACCAGCTGATTTTCAGTTACCGTTGTTTGTTCCCTCGACTTTCGACTGAACAGCCGATCGATCGAACCTGACGATAATTACAACGGAGCTGTTGCGGTTTTTATAACGTACAATAGCGGACGCAATTAACAATGATTTATCGAAACTTAAAGCTGTTTTATAGCCATTTTCCGAACGTCCCCGCGTTTTAATGGTAACAATTAAACGTAAAGCGCGGAATATGTATTCCGTGTTGACGGAAGGAAACTGCTAGACACTGACGCTGTCAGATTTATTACAGTAGCTGTTATTATTAATTAATGCGTGACCATAATTAATGGTCAACATCTTCGTACACGTTTCTGGGAAAGGCGAATATTTCTTAAACGGCGTTTACACTAAAACACGAATAAAGGGAGAAAGGAGTGAAAGCCTACCTACGAAGTACCACCCCTATCACCATTGTCTACCCGGTCCAACACTCTTTATCCTACCGCCGCCCCTCTTTATCACCGCACGATTTGAGTGGTTTAAACTTCGCGCTGACGTTATCGTTTTCCACCGATTAATCAAAACGTGGATTCATAATATATATATATATATATATATATACGTATTTTACAAGCAAATTCCGCCATAGTTTTGTTTAGCTCTCGTTTTTCCCCCAAACCCATGCCCGAAAATATCCTCGCGAGCAATTTGCGCGTATTACATTTTATTATCATATTATTCCCCTTTATGGTCCATTTTAAAAGTTCGGCTTTTTCGAAAATTCGGCGTATCAACCAAATAAATGAACATTTAATGGAAAACATCGATAGATTGATTGAGGAGCTACAATCATTTATTTATACCTCGCTAAAGGTACGAGGTTTTATGCGTATTGAGATAGGTTGTCGATATTTAATTCCATACGGTCTTTCTCCGGGTATATAGTACAATTTGAATGCACGCGTTTCAAACTGTTACACAAATTTTAATACGCTTTAAGTGTTCGACATATTATCCACACTTATCAAGTTTAATTTTTCGATGTTATACGGTTTTATAATATCTATAGAAAAATGTACAGTTTGAAAGGTATTAATAATTTCAATTTTCGTTTTACGAAAAAAGAATGGACAAAACTACTTAATCGATTATACGTAATTAATTATATCTGATAAATTAATTAATTATCTTAATACGTATGGTTTTTATATTAAAACAACTAGAATATGGCTTAGTAAACAAAATATAATTGGATTTAAATAACCGTTTTAATTAAAATTATATAACTCCGAAATAAGGTTTTATAATTCAAAATGACAATAACATTTCTATTCGTTTTCCATTACTTCAAATTTACAAATTTTCTAGGCATTAAAAAACCTTCGTGTTAAAAGAACCTAAATTAAATAAAAAGTGCTATGTTATTTATTAATATATAATGAATTAAACAAATATATATGTAGTAGTGTAGATATTAATTGTATATTATTAAACCAAACTAATAAGTTATAGATACTAAACTTGGTATTGTATTATTTTAATTTAACTTTATAATGTAATAATAGGTAATTTTATTATTTAGTTGTCACCAAAATATAACATTTCACCCAATAGGCATAGCTGAATATATGAAATAATGGGCTGTCCTATTTTAAGGGGGTTCCTAAATTTTAAATTTAAAAAAAATATACGATTATATATATATACATATAAAATATACGACGTATATTAATAATTAAATGTAAAACTATAATGTACCTTAAATGTATTTCATTTCTAATTATAAACGAAATGCTGAATAATATTCGCGAACGCCGTATTTATTATTCATATATAAAACAAAGTTCTAAATTACAATTATTTTTACACGCAATGAGTAAAAATAAATATATTGTTTCCTTTGTAATTGAATATTATGAAAAGATTAAACGTGGTGTAATATTTTTATAACGTCTAACGAAAGAATAATTCAAAATTTTGATAAATATAGTATACAATTAGTATTTCTCAGAAATGGTGATAAACGCACTCGCAAATTTATAAAAACTTAAGTAATAAGAATAAAATGGTATTTCTCGGGTATTTTGAGTACAGATTGTAAATAAATAATAAAATTCGATTCGAAAATGAAATCAATAAACACTATACGTATATCAATCATAGTTTCGTGCAAAAAAGAACGTTTATTTCAAAAGGTATTCACAATACAATCGTATGTTTTTGTAAACGAATAAAAACTATTTTGCTTCGTAATAACTCGGTGACTACGAACATCGACGAATAAAAATATATAGAAAATAATAAAAATATTACGACAAAATACAAATTTCGAACGTAGACAATACGTCTCAAATTTAAAACATGTATACAATAAATAGCGGACGAACTTAAAACGATGACAATGCCAGTACGGACAACCTTTTCTTCTATATCTATGGCTATATGTTAACGATGACAATAGCGCTGGATACAATCCAACCTTCTGGTCATTTCTGTACATTTCAGCCATGAATATTAATATATTACTGAGATACCGTAAACGGATCTACAAACCAACTTCCAAACAATTTGATCTTCCTCTAAGGTCACACGTAAGATAATGTACGCGCGTATTTCTTCTTTTATTTTTACTTTTAAATCGTCAAAACGGTTTATTATCCGTTTAATATAGAAAGACCTCGAGAACGCGTTGAATACGTTTCCAAACGACCCGGTCGTTATTCAAAGTAAATTCAACAATGTTTGAAAAGTGTTGTTTAATCTTTTGTGCAAGTCCGCGTTGTAGGCGCGTCGTCACTCAAAATTATATGAGCAATTAATTAACCTTGACCCGAATGAGTGGAATGAGATTTACGTATCCGTATCCGTACAGCACTCGATTCGTGGTAATCGATTGTTCACAATCCGTACAGCAACTTATAAATAGTTATTTATTTATTTTTCGTGAACCCGTTAGTTGCACGACTGGTTGCCATAAACAGTATCCTAAATAACCAGTTTATGCTAATAGTGTATGTACCGTTAATAACGTTTTAGAAATATTCAATTGCAAATTAAATATAAGTATGTTTTTAAAGCGGAAAAATAAAATCGTAACGAATAGATTTCGATTAGGTTACAACGTCATCGGGCAGTACTATTTCATGGGCACCTCGCGAAACGAGTAGAACCCGTACGTGTAGTCAAACCCTCAGTGTAAAACACCTTGTAAACTACTACTGTATCGCCAACCATGGTGACCTTAAAAAACAGACCTCTATAAATACCGGACAACTCGAAGACGAAAATAATAATAATAAATTATCTAAACCACCGATCGACAATAACAACTTCATCTAGTGTTCAAATATAATATATTGGTTAGTAATCGTACGAACTGTGTACTGACAATAACATTATAACGTTACGTAAACTAATAACAGAAGCTACGGAAGTTTGGTGCTTTAAAAAAAACATTACGAAACAAAACTAAGTGAATTTATTTCCCGCGATAATCTGTGTTCCTAAAATTATGTGTTAATAATAAGAATAATAGGAATTTAAAACACATTTTCGTATCCTGTATAGTATATTATATTAAATATTCATTTCGAGTCCATTATAAAGTTTTTTGGCGGAAAAAAATAATAACGAAACTTGCTCTTGTAAACACTGAATCATGAATAAAACTTTATTCGCGTGCGCCTATGATATTACACTTAAACAATAGAACGAAAATGACCTTAACTAATGATAATTTTAAAACCTCAGAAAAAACTCCGCTTATAATACGATAGGAACGTTTTTTGACGACCTTGAATATTATTGTAAAATATTTTTCCTCGTAACTGGAATTATTATTAACAAAAAACAAAAATAAACCTATTTTAATATTTATAATATATAATTACTTATAATTATAAAATATATGGAATACGATTATGGCAATCATCTATTTTTGTGTAAGTAAATACAATGTTTGCCGTAACCTATTAAAATTCCGACGTACAAATTTATCGATTAAACCGTTATTACCATTCGTACGGAAAAAAATTACGGCAAAAATTGTCGACATTCGCCAATATTTTAATATTCACAGTAAACGACGGTTAGCGGCGGCGCTTGAACATACATAGCTTCATTGGCACAGGAAGTTAATCCGAACCGGTTTAATGGTATGTTATGATGACCCTAGCAGTCCTGGTAGTATTGTATAATTGTGACCTTGTCCACCATTTAATAACCGGTTCGTAACGGTTCATCCGCGCTGATAATTGAAGTGTCGTCATGTCGTTACGCGCGCAAACTTTTAACGTAAACATAAACAAACGAATAGGTGAAGATCACGCTAAGCCTATAAAAACCCGGGACATTTGCAGAGACGTGTTTTTTTTCACGTCGTGTAATCGATAAGTCCTCCTGTATGAAACCTTCTAACACGATAGTGAACAAATATTATATACGTACAAGAATGTGCGTGTGCGTGTGCATGTGTGTCTGTTTGCGTGTGTGCGTGTGCGTGTGTGTATGTGTATATAAATATGTATGTATGTGTGTGTGTGTGTGCACGTGTGCGTGTTTGTATGTATATGTATATATATATATATATAAGTGTGTGTGTGTGTGTATGTATGTGCTATATCCTAGAGGTTAAATTGTCTAGTTCGTAAAATAAAGACGCTATAAAATAATGCCGAATTTGTGTACCAGACAATAAAAAAATAAAAATAAAAATAAACGTTTACCGAATGATTCGCTAAAAGCGTTAAAACACCGTTGAATAATCACGCATTAGACAATTTAACATGGACCGAGCACGTTTAGCAACGGTACAATACGCGCTCGTCGTATGCCCTCATTGCGAAATTATCGTCTAAAATCTTATCGCGTCTTCGGACGTACGCCGTAAACATAATACTGTCTTAACAAGACTTATACGCGTTATAAGCGATTTGAACGGGCGTTTGAAAACTAGTAAAATTAATCACGGAGAAAATCCCCGATAATAAATACGCTCGAAAAATATTGGAAACCATTGGCGTCGTTAAATAGATAAGGTTAGTGAAGATTTCTTTAATTGAAGAAAAACCGATAAAATTAGATTTTGTATACGATATCGTTATTCTATTGTTTTATTAGTGAAAACCGTTCGCGATAAGATATACGCAAAAAAATAGGTGTGATTGACGATAGTGTAAACGTAAATGTTATAGTGTTAATAGTGTTATATATATATATATATATACACACCAAAATAACGAGTTTATTATTATATAAATATTTGTTCGAAATAATTATAAGAACTTAAAATAATAAGTAACATGAAATGTTATTTATAAATATTGAAAATTTATTTTCGCACGGTTCGCGAAATAAGCGTATTTTGCCCACATCATATAACCGTGAAACTTTACGTTCTGAACGTCACATATCAAGGCACTAACCTAACCGTATACAATTTATTTAAAAATGAATATTCGTTATAGTTCTGTCAATTTCACAATATTTCCAACATAATCAAGATATTAAATTTGAATAATTTTTACGCGAAATTATTTCGCTATATCGACGATGTTCCCCAAGAAAAGCCTTAAATAAAATAATAGTGAGTTTGGTCAGCGTAGAATTTCAAATATTAAATAAAATAATCTATAAAATATTTTATAAAACAATTTGTTCACATACACGATACGCTTTTATTTTGAAAAATGTTAACTAAATATGTTAATTGATACAAAGTTAGCGTTTAAATATGACGGAACAAACAACAGAAGGTATTATTATTCGGCATTTGTCTCGCTTCGTTTACCTTGGCATTTATGTTTGTTAAACACGAATATGTTTATTTGAAAAGAATAAATCGACGTATTCGAAAAATAATCCCGAGCGTTTTGGTACATTAAATGTTTATATACAATTAAATATTAGTAATAACTATGAAAATATATCGAATAAAATAATTATCACCGTAGAAATAAACATAAAAACAATCACAGAGTTCGAACGCGCACGATGCTGACGTCACGAGCACAATAAATATGGCTGTAATTTAGTTGCGTTCACTGGAAATAATAGGTATCACGATAATGCTTATGATATTCGCGACCTTGTATCGAAATATTAAGTATTAATAACACAAACCGCAATCGTTTTCGTAAATTTAAAAATAGTGGATTATTCATAAAACTAGAATTAAGTTGTTAGACAATTCGTTACAATTCGATTTTTAAACGTTCCCCGACAGGATACGTTGAATGGCAATTTGTTTGATTAATTTTACATAAAGAAATGTATTCAAAATGTATCGTCAGTATTGTCGCAATAAATGAAATCGATAGAATATTCGAATATTTTATTAAATAAAATTAGAGTCGCGTATCCAAATTTCAAATTAAAAAAAAAATTTTAATTTGTCAACGTTTTATATATTTAAGAGCCCAAAAATAACGATGAGAACGGAAAATTATTTATAAACAATTTAGGTGATAATATGTAAATAGTAAATAATCGGACCGAAATGTACATTTGAAATTTTCAACTACAACGTAATAACTAAATTATTTTTTAAATAGATATAGAGTAAATTTCGTCCTGTTATGATAGTTTTCAAATTTTCTGGGAAATTCCAAAATTAACCCAACTAATACAAAATGTACCACAAATTAATATACGTTACAATATTAACTATAGATAGTGTCTTAACACGTATAACCATAACTATAAATGTACCACGACTACTCGTTCCAGTCAAAAAAAAACTAACGATTAAGAAAACGAAACTCTTAAAACGCAAACATTCGTCGCTAGTTCGCTCACTAATTCGTAACATAAAATATTACTACGGTAATTTTAAGAATATTATAAAGATTTATTCGTTTCGATTAAGCCTTTTTGAAACAACGACTAAAAACGACAATATATATATATGTATTTATAACTATTGTTGTATAAGTTAAATATTTCGTTAAACTACACAATATTCGCTTTACCTTTTGTCGATATAATAAGTCTACTTTTCTGATAATTTATTTAGTAAGTTCGTTATAAAATCATAAGTAAGTATTTATGTAACGAGTTTGTACTTGTTATTATTGTACTAATGTTTAGCTGAATGGAAATGCCAAACATTCATTATCGTACAGATAGCAATCTGGTATCCGTGTAGAGCTTAAAGTCAAATTAGCAATGTTTGTAAAGGAAAATCAATGTTGGCTTAATCGTCGTTATTACGTATTAAGTATTAACGCGACGCGTTTTAGAAAACTTCGTTTTGATGTTTTTGTACGATATGCCTTGAAAATACTAAAATATATATTTCGCAGAAACGATACTGTATTATGATGCGTGCGAAAAATAAACGTAAACAAATAGAACACGATTGAATAATATATTAAGCGCATTTAACAATCGAGATGTAAAACCGTGTCTGTATATTATATTTCGTACGTTGACTTAGTAAGTTGGTGCAAAAGAAATAACAGTGAAAGGTTTTTATCGGCAATGCGTGTTTCACCGAAGCTGTAACAGACGTGACACGAATTCACTTAAACATCCCAGTAGCTACGGCGAACATTATAGCGTCATTTGATTTATATCCCATTATTTTTCATTATGGTGATTCTTTGAAATAACGAATACGCTTAAAACCGAACGTGTACGTGTCACGAGTATAACGGACGATGTCCAACGCAATAGTTGTAGTTATACACACACATAGCAAATTTAAAATGGGTTAATTTAACAATACAAATTACAATTTTTGTGGCTAAAAACGTATCTAAAGACTAGTATAATAAATACGGTCCCACCTTGACGACCAGCTATTCAGTCGATCGTAAGAACAAAAGTTCACCAATCGACCTACAAATAATTTATTCAAGGATAAACTTACGTCTGAATATTTTGTCCGGAGGACACGTTACGTAGATTACATAGTTATATTCGTTGTTTAGCATAGTTTTAAACGCACAAAATAATGTTTATTTCGTTTTGCTAACGAGAATTTCGAAACACGATATTCGCAATGGAAATAGTGTTTCAGTTTTGTTTTACGAATAAGCAGAAAACACGAACACGGACGTATCGGCATTTTCGCCGTCGCTATCGTTTACTGTATAAATTGATTATGGAAGCTCAATATTTTGTAATAATAATTGAAACGCGTGCTCGATATTACCAGATAGGCTGCGGGATTGTTGTCTGGGATACCGAAAAATTTCCTAGTAGTCTGCATTGAAAATGTGGTCGCTCGGCCTTTATGATTATTGAAAAATTGTATTACCGAATTACGAATCAAACCATTTTATATCGACGAACGTAACTCGTCAACGGAAACAGCTTCTATCTAAACGTAAAAAGCGCTTAGCGATACCTATAGAAATCTCTATCCCGAATTTATTTGGGTTTAGTTAGTAGTGATGGGTCGGACCCGAAACAAATAAGACCTTTGAACATTTCTAGTAATATTCTAAATTTAAAAATTATGAAAAATGAATTACAGCATTTCGTAAGCGAAGTGAAGTTTGATTTACATAAGATACACATTTTAGTTTGGAAAAATTTAAAGGGCGGACATTTTAATAAAAAATATGTATACACGTGCAAAGTGCAAAAAACAATTAACATGTTTTAATTGCTGTTTTATATCAAAATTTTTTTTTTTATTTTGATTATATATTATATAATTATATTACAATTTTTTATTGCATATATATTTAAATTTTGTAAAGCATCCGAGTAAAGTGATCAAATTATCGACATTAATTTTTATTATATTGAGAAATGACGAAAAATCGTTTGTCACTATAAAAATTAAATACTCGAATATTTATTCGTCTAAACCGGGTTATTTTAAATACAATACCATACGACAATATTCTTAATGAGATCATAAAAAAACTATCTTCAAAATACTTAAATTAACTATTTAAAATAAATGTTTTATGAACATGTTCGATTGTTTGAAAAAGATTATACAGAATAGACTTGTTAGTTATAATTTATATTTCAATTAAATTTTAACGACGTTTTTTACACGTCTATACATAATATATATGATACACGTAAATACTAAAATATAAGTGTATAGTTATTGCAGGAAACGTAAAATGTATCTAATTATAATTATTTGATTGTCCCGGGGGCCAAGGCGAGAAATTATTTCCCATTTCTGTTTTATGAAATATTGTCCAACCTTATAGAAAGATGAGTTTTCAATTAGTTTATACTGCAAATGAAGTAGTTGTTTATAAATAACTATTATAAACATAATAAATAATATATACAAAAGAGAGCATATTTTAAATGTCTGTTGAACTCTTTTAATTTAACATTTTCCAAGAAAGACGTTTATTTTTTTCAAAACAAACTTAAGGTAGTGTCTCATTATGAAAACTGTTCACGTCAAATAGGCATAAGAAGGGATATAAAAAAACCGTATCATGAATATTTTTATTGTATTATTTTTTTAACGCGAATGATTCACGAATTTTTAAGGTTTTTAACGAGCACTGTTATATACACAAGACTCCGAAGATATAATCTTGAGGTCGTTTGTCCCT
>JAIPRN010005424.1:0-10701 GCA_025469175.1 Geopemphigus sp. TES_GeoC_2020 | reverse complement strand
CATGAACCCTGTGGCGCCAGTGATGAGTACGTGACGGCCGCGGAAAAAGTCCGATATCGGACTGGACGTGCTGGCCATGGCGTCGACGTTTTTGCGACTAGAAACAGAAAACGATTGAACGAATAAACGACGGCGCGACTATTAGACCTTTTAAACATGTTTCAACGTTAGAAAAAACCTCGAAAAAGTATTTCGAGTGGTATTTTAAGTACGTTTCGCTCAAAACGTTCGAATAATGGTTTTAGTACTCTTTAAAAAATTTTCTTTACAACACCGTGTCAAACCCGACCGTACGTCGGGACATAATTACGTACGAAATTTCTATTTAATATTATTTAAACGGAACATTTTCGAAAAAAAATTATCGGAATAATACCCGAAGTTTCGGATAATTCGATTTCAAAATTATTAAACGTTACTTGTACCGTTCTACCATAATGTTTTTTTTACTGGTTAACGATCAGTACACGTAGTACGAGTTGTAAAAAATTAATTATCCCAATGTTCGTTGTGTTTCATAGATATCCGAAATTGTATTTAAAACACATCGTCGAACGCGGTATTTTAAAAAAATATACTAGAAAAATAAAACGTACTCGAATATTTTACTTTGACGTCCTTTTTTACGCAACGTAAAACAATAAAAAATTGTGTGCTACAAAGTTAGACGTTTTTTTTTTTTTAACGAATTTCCGCGTTTAACGATCCGAGAAACAACGATGTTCGTGTACTGCACCGTTACGTTTCGTCCGAATCTGTGAATTCCGTCGTTTTACGCGTGTTCGTGAATAGGGAAAAACAAAAATGGTCCTTTTTAACGACGACGTGAACTCGAGTGGAATTAGCGACCCAACGCTCGAGCGTCACCGAAAATCGGATGTTTCGCAGATTCGGTCCGTTTTGCTGACGCCGATCGGTAAACCGTTCTGTTCGGTTTTTGCGCCGTTATAATACATTACTCGTAATCTACGAGTTGCCTGAGCCCCATCCACCACGCGGCCCGTTACCCGAGACCATTCGGACGAAACGGAACCGGTACGAAAAACGTACGGACGAAAAGTACACGCGTGGAAGGTGAAAAGGCCGCGCGCACGTGGCGCTCGTCAGATAGAAAACTTACGCCCTCCTCTGCTGCTGCCTTTACGTCGACGTCGTCGAACTTTGCGGACACGGCCGGTACGACGATTTCGCTCGCGCGCCGTGGAACGCCTTGCCCGGAACGATACGCGCCGTCGGCGTTATTGTTGTGAGATCGATTTTCTACAGCACCGCGGAGGCGGTGACGAGCGCGATTATTGCTACACGAAACGAGATTGGTGGCGCCGGGAGAAATTACGGATGTTTAAAAGAAACAAACAAATTTTGTTGTGATTTGTGCGGCGAGTGGCTCGCGGTAAATTGGAAAAAATTTTTTAAAAAAAAATAATAAAAAAAATAAAAAAAAAACCCGGAGAACGCGCGAGGCGACCGGCGGAAACGAGGACGCGGGATCGGACGAAACTGCCGCAACGGCGTTGTTTAGCGACGGTGGCGGCGACGGCGGCGGTGGCGACGGCGACGACGACGACGACACTCGACGGCGGGAGCGATGCGCGCGTCGTCGGTACGATAGCACACGCTCGGCGGCGACGGTTACGGGCCGCGCGCGCAACGACGACGAGTGGCCAGTCGTCGTCCGCGGCGGTGGTCGCGTGCGTGCGCGCCCGTGTGTTTCGCGACCCCGGCGGCGGCGACGGCAATGGTAATTCGATAAAGGGGCGGGCGCGCGCGCGCTCTCCCGTCGTCCGCCGTCAAACGGACGGGTGGGGGGGTTGCTGAAGTGGTGACGACGGGACGGATGGAAAACCGTTGGGGGGGGGGAAGTGTCCGCCGCTCGCGAGCCGAAAACGTAAGACCGGGCGGCGGCGTATCGATAAATCTGTGGCCGCCCGGCGGGATGGGAAATTACTGCACGGCCGTAGTATTGTTAATAAATAAATATACGAGCCGGGCGCGTACCGTACGGTAAGTTGGCCGACGTATTGTCTCGGTACGTTTTTCGTTTCCGAATTTGTGCCGTTCCGACGACGTGAGACGACAAATCGCGCGCGACCAACGACTTGCCCGCAGGCCCGTCTTTGGTCGCGGAACATTGGAACCGTAACCGGAAACCCGTCCGATGTTTAGCGGCGGGTGAGTACTCCTAACGTCACCACGTCGGTTTTCGCATTTGCGTCCGTAACCGATTGTCGACGACGACGAACGCGCCCAAACGGCATTGTACAACTTCACGGGGTGAGGCCGTTTGCCGCCCACGAGCGAAAAATCCGCCGTCAGGTTTAAACCGGTAAACGTCCTGGGTAACGTTCGCCGACGGACCGACGTTACCGTTTACGAACCAAGTTTGTGTCGGCCGGTTAACCGTATACCGGCCCGAATCGTTGTCGATTGTTCGTAACGCCGGTGAAATACGTCGGGCTATCGTGTGTGAAAGCGACGCGTACGATTGTACCGCGGAACGGTCCCGACGAATAACGAACCCGTCACGACGAAACGATCGGTACATTTTTCGTACGCAACCAACCGTGTGGTCGACGTAATTCGCTCTGTTCGCGGGCCAAGCGCCGCTTTTCGCCGACGCGCCTCGTCAAATTGTCCTTCCGCGCGTAAGTACACGTAAAAGTCCGTAATGCCGACGCCTTCGTTCATTCCGCCGGACGCCCGTCCGATATTTATTATTCCGAATATCTCTTCGCGTTTTCCGTATTTTTCCCGTCTGGACGCGTATTTACCGTTATCGCCACACGTTAAAACCAAAACACGTTGACGCCGTTGTTTTTCCCTCCGTCATATTCCGTTCGTTTCACAATACACGCCCGTAGATTGGTTTACCTTACCGTTACGTAACACAAACTATTACGTAAGACGAGTCCGTTTTTTTATTTGTACATCGTGCGCGCGAATATTTTCAGAAAACTAACCGCCAAATAGTAGTGGCACTGTCTACTGAAGAACGTATTTGAACAATTCGTTCGAACGATTTTTTTTTTTTCATTAATTTAGCGGCACTTCTTGTAGCCGCTTCTTTTGATTAATAATCGCGCACTGGTTACCGTCATGTCGTGAAAAACCAAAAAACGACGTTTTTATTCAGTCATCTCGAACCCACGTCGTTATCACGCCATAATAAAAAAATCCACGTTTTTGTTTCTACAATAACGTATATGTAAACGTCACACGATTATAAAATAACTGTAAATTCGACGTTATATATATACATAAAGAAAAGTTACGATTTTATTACGTTTTATTGTCAAATAAACGGCTATTTCGTGTACCTCGTAAAAACGTAACTAATAAACAAACCACCAGCTCGGGTACGACGACAGTTGGTGAAACGTACATTGAAGCAATCACGAATCCCTAGGGATGGGAGAGTTGTTAAGTACGTAACACGGCCAATCTGGCGGTCTATCCCGCCCCGTCCATTCCTGTTATCCAAGTACAACTCGTTGGACCGGGCCGACAGTGCGTGGATAGACGCGACATTTCACCGCGGTTAGATACAAGTCGATTTATATTTATAATATAATATATATATATGTCGTACACGTATAGACAACACCCGTGCTCGGGTGTACCGTGCCGCCCCCGCACGAGTTTTGTCGAAGTTTTCGCTCGTTACGGATCGTTCAGGCTAAACGACGCGGCCGGGTGGGTGTGTGCGAGTCGTCGTAGTCGTCGGTGGGACGAAAGGGATGTCGGCTTGGCGGGGACGACGGTGTGGAGAGTTGATAGTGGCGGAAGGTCTGAAAGTAAACCGAATAACTTTTCACAGTGGTTCGCAAAATCAACCTGTACCGCGTTCTTCTCCCCCCCTCACACACACACACCATACACACCACCTCGGATAGTCGATGCCCGGATTCCCATCCCCCTACCCTTTTCCCGCACACCGCCAATACCTCTCTCGCGTACACGTTTTGCCGATCGACTTTTACTATCTGCC
Organism: Geopemphigus sp. TES_GeoC_2020; assembly: GCA_025469175.1. Taxonomy (NCBI): domain Eukaryota; kingdom Metazoa; phylum Arthropoda; class Insecta; order Hemiptera; family Aphididae; genus Geopemphigus; species Geopemphigus sp. TES_GeoC_2020. The sequence goes on along the minus strand of JAIPRN010005424.1, from coordinate 6,713 downwards.
GCCGTCGCGATGTTTTGAACGTTTTTCCTTTTTTATTTCGCACGAAAATATACGCGCGTTTCTGTGTGCGTGTGTGTGTACACGTCACCGCATAAACGCGTGTTTGGAATACGTTCCAATTTTCTACCCGTTCTGCTGCGTACACACGTCGCGTGTAACGATTTTACAGTTTGGCTACATTCAGAGTTGCCGTTGCGTCCAGGACACTGTCGGCTGTCCCGTCGTCCCTCGAATCCCTGTGGGTCTGGGGTCGTGTAAAACTATCGGTTCGATTGGAACGTCTCGTCACCGTCGTACGACGGCGTAATTATATATTCGTCGATAATAGACAGTTGCGTTCGCGCGTAAATTACACGACGGATTGGACCAATATAAGCCGAAATAAAATCGCGGGCTAATCCGTCGGGCGACGAAAACAAATCGGCCGAGTACGTGCTCGGCGTGAACCGGGTAAAATCGCGATTGAATAATTCCCTACATGAAACTCGACCGCTCGACCAATTTCGAACACGTATTTCGAATACGACCAATATTCGGGTTAGGTACTACTCAAGTGTCACGGTATAGCCGGTCCAGCTACCGTAATAAAAGTGAACGATTCGAAATTCCAATCAGTTCGCGTTGGTCATCGACACTATAACGTGCTTGCTGTAATTGAAATTTTAGATTTCGGTCGGGTTCGGGCCACTCCCCCGTCAACCCGTCCTCCGCATCGACACTCGTTTTGGTTTTATACGAATCGGTTTTTTTGTTAACCTTTTTTTACGATCCGCTCGATCCTTTTTATATTGCACTGACAAAGGACCCTGTCCTATGCCCCTATCTATATATTCGATTGTAATGCAAATCGTATTTCAAGTTTTTTTTTCGAACGCTAAATTTATAATGATTATACCGAATGTAGTGAACGCGCGTACGACGGATGTACCCCGCGTATATTGTTTTATTTTCATAGACACTGCGAAAATAAAACAACACTACGAGTACCTAACGAGCATTTTATCCGCTTTAATAATAATAGGAAAACTTTGTTGTTATACGTTTACTTCGTGAATTCAACTCGTATTTCACTCCACGTTTGTAACGTAATTTCACTCAATACCCGACGTATAAACGTAAGCTTTCGTTTCAATAAATTAATTTTGTAATCGTTTTGACGAACGTAAATATACGTATATTATTTATTAAACGTTTCTTAATAAGCGATAATTGTTCCACGACTATGTACGACCAATATTTTCGATAATTATACTTACAACGGCGAATTGCGTTAAATATCCGTTTTTGAAACTACGATAATTTTAAAGCGCGACTGTACACGACACGTGTCACCGTTTGTAGCGTATACGACGAAATAATAATGTACGCTCCTCGGTTGGCAAAAACAAATCGTAAATCGTATAAAATAAAAAATTACGTTTTACGCCCATTAATTACCTAAATTGCCACTCGCGACAATTTACCTTCTAACCGTCGAATCGTCATAAGAATTCCTAGCCGGTTACCTACACGGTCGTCACGAATATTTTATATTTGTTTAAAAATACGTAAACCGCTACTAATAAGTATGGCTAAGTGGTAGATTCGTAAAAGTAATTTAGATTCGTCGAATGGGACAAGGGACGAAGGAGCGTTAAAACGGAATAATAAAGTATTTCCAGTAGAATGTTATTTACAGTTCGAAAAGCGTTTTAATGTTGTATTTTTTTTTTTTTAATTCGATTCTCGATTGATAACAATATACGTAATGTAAACGCTAAAACAAATTCTATTAAATTCGAAGTAGACATCTACGTTTTTCCTCCTCTACCATTTACGATTCATTCGTTTGGAATTCGGGGAGAAACGATACGCATCGGAAAACGTTAAAACGGGCGCCGTTTCTGTATTCCGGAAATATAATCAAATAATTTTAATACCGTGAATTTATATAACATTAATGGCACCTGTCGACGAAGATTATCGTTTCGAAATTTATTAAAGTGTGTGTCGACATTTTACAACATTCGCGCGCGTATTTCATTTTCAGCGATTTTTTTCGATCGTCAACTGTAATCGTTTGTCGGTACATTGAATCTACTCGGGTGTTTTTTTTATTGCGACGCGCGGTTCGAAATTTATTTGGACGAGCCGTTTAAAGTGGAAAAAAAAATGGTAAACCGCCGATACTGTCAGGACGTCGGGTTCGAATAGGATAAAAAAAATGTCCGAACGACTTCGGTAGTTTATTTAATAACTAACGAACCGGAAAAAAATAATATTTCTCGGTTAAGGTTAAGGCGTCGTTTTATTAAAACTTTTTTCGCGCGTGTACTTTGTGTTACGCCGAATTCGTGAAATTTCCGATTCCGTGAAATCAGACGGACGGATTGTCGATTTCGTAATAAAAACAACGTGATGACAACGTGTAGTTGACGCTTTTTAAGAGCGTATTGAAAATATATCGAATATCGTATATTTGTAAATGGATTATCAGGAAACGGTCAATTTGGTAAAAAAGGCAAAATAGCAGGTTGAACGCAGATATTAGCGGTGTTTGAACCTGCGGATTTTTTAATCGGGATGACCGTCGTTTTTTCAGTTTCAACTCCGAATTCTTTATGTTTTGGTTAATTTGGAAACGGAAAATGTGCGGCGTACGTTTTTACGCGTAGTTTCGTTCGTTCTCGATTAACGCGATTTAAACGGCTACATTGAATTGTTATAACGTTATGCTCGAACCGAAACTATTGATCGAACGGTCTGAAAATGTTACGCGCCCGCGTGTACGATACGAAAATCCGTAACCGGTACAAACGTCAAAGGGTTTCTCGTGGTGGGGCTTTTCTTCGCGAGGGAAAAAAACGTCGATTATATACGTACGTGGCAATGTAATTTTATACGCGAGATGCGCCGAACGAAAACACCTAATGTTTTTTTACGGGACGTACGACGCGCCCCCGTAGCCGGCACGTACCCATGAAAACTACGGATTTCCGAGATCGTCGTCGAAGTGACGGCGATACCGTTGGCGATTCGACGAGCGTTTACGAATTCGGGCGGAAGGGGGGGACGTAAAGTGGTCGTCGGGTGTGGAGACGACTAACGGAACGGGCCAACGCGTTTTGGCGTGGCGTGAAACAACTCGGCGAACGTCTCGTCAATGATCGACAACGGTAGACGACGAGTGAGCACGCGCGCCCAGTGGGAAAATCGAAGTCGTTTTACGCACGGTCGCGCGATTCGACGGGGACGGCGGGCGGCGGACACGAACCCCGAGCAGCGACGTTCGGAAAAGTTACACACGGCGTGGAACGAATCGGTCTCGTACGCAATAATACTGACACGGGCCGCGGTACGTTTGCGTACGACGTTGGGGGTGGTGGAGGAGGAGGAGGAGGGCGTATTCCGCGTGTCGACTATTTCGGGTTCGTCGTCGCGTCCGACGGCCGAAAAATAGCGAAGCAATAACCGTTTTCGTCGTCCGAGTGTCGTCCCGTAAGACAATAATCGTTTAAAAACCGAACGGACACGCTCATATCGAACGTGTCGCATCTCGATACGAGCCGAGAACAGTAGCTCGGTAAGAAACGTCCCGCCGACCGTGTTGCGTACGACTATTTAACGACGGACGTTTATTTCGTTCGTATTCAAACCGATTTCGACGGATTTCGGAAGAGATGTCGTTGGAAAATAACGTTATCCGCGATATTGCAGTCGACCTCCCGAACGCCTTTGAATTGTCCGTATCGCGAGTATTAATCGTAAAAAAGAACCGTCATACGCCCGTCAATTTACGAAAAACTACGGAATTTTACGCGAATAAAAATGTTACCGAAATAAAATTACAGACCATAACCGAACAAATTAATACGCGCTCGTCGTTCGCCAAATGTTAATTAGCCGCGTCGACGTTTTATGTCGAATACGTATTCGGTAATCGACGATCCTAATAATTCGGAACGGTATACTGTAAAATTTAATATTCGAAAAGGCGACTAGGGGTGAAACGAAATAAAAATAAAAAAAATGGTTAGGAAATACAGTTACCCTACACAAAAGGTCTTCCCCATTGTTTCGGTTCGTAGAATATGGCTACCCCATAAATGGGTCAATTTATTTTTATTCTTCGTTTATCACGTACATGCTATAAGCTTATGGCGAAGCCACGTAAGTATTAAGTTACAGTTATCAAGTGTTTTTTTTTTTTACATTATATCGCGTTACTTAGTCAGTAATGGGTAATGTAATTATTACGAAAAATAAAACGTAAATAACCCGGAAACGTTGAAATTGTTTCTTAAACAGCCTTAAAATGCGTTTACTCGACCGTGAGTAGATTAAATATTTACTATATTTACTAAACGTTTAATTTTGTACATATTGAAATACCCACGCTTATGATTAAGACGCGTTCGAACGTTAAATTAACCAATCTAACGGTCAAAAGTAAGTTATTTTTAACAATTAACAGTAATTAACACGAATTAAAATCGATCAATACGTATAGAAATTCAACGATTAATTATCGAAGTATAGCTAACACGATTTTGTCATATATCAAACGCCGTAAGTATTGACCTAGCCATACGAAACTTTTCCCCTTGAAAATTTATCGTAGAAAAAAAACGAATAATAAAGTGTAGACAAATTTAATTAGAACAACGGGAACGTTTCGCATAAATCCGACGATTCTTCCGAATACTTTAAAAATATATTGTTAGATTATTAAAACTAGCGTTTGGTATGCGGTATATGATGTAAGGTAGTACTTAGCTAGTTAAGTAATAACGTAATCCGTATAATCCGTCGACAATATTACGAAATTTTTTAAAAACTATCGATTTATTCGTACGTTTTAAACGCGCGTAACGTAAAAAACGAAAACTTAAAATATGCTCGGAACACTACCCGAGAACACGATTTTAATAGGCGCTTTTATTACGACGTGTTTTGAATTTTCAACGCACGAACATTCGGGAACGAATAAAAAATATTTTACGCGACGAATAAATGGAACTACCGCTGCGCAACCTTTACGCTTTTTACGCGGTAAAATGTACGGTTTTTTATTGGACCGTTAATTGAAACGTACGAAAGTAAAGGAACGAAACCCATAAACTCCGCGCGTTATTCGGTCTAGACGTCGAATTTCACTCGTAAGTGGTGTGTATGTGTGTGTGTTCGGATATCGAAAGATTTAAAAAAAAAAATAAGCGCGTCGTCGAAAATATCGGCGAAACGATAATGCGCGTTTTATTGTTTACGTTGGAACGACGACACACGAGTATTTTTTATTTAAAACCGTACGTAATCGCCGTAAACGCGACGCAAACGTGTATATTGTTTGTCGTAGTTTGTTTACGGTCGATTATTTTCATTTCCCGAGACGTAACGACACTCGTTCGCGCGGATCGCTTTCCTTATTTTTATCGTCAACCAAGTACGGACGAGTGTGTACACACGACCAACGAAAAACGATTCCGTAAGCACAACGTAAGGACTTTTAATCGGAAACGGGCGTTTCGTTAATCGGGCACCGCGCGCGCCTCGTGCGGCGCACTCGAAAAGCGAATACAGTGTATAGAGAAAGTGTCACCTATAGGCGCGTCGTTTACGATTTTCGAAATACGTCGGTCGCTTAAACGAAACAAATTGTCGTACGAATCGCGCGTGTTCGCTGGGACCGGGCGAATTAATCGATTTGTCGTAACGCGTTCGATTCAGTTTTCGTCGAAAACGTTAAATTTACAAAAGTTAAAAGTTACTTAATTTTTTTTTTGATTTCGTAACGTTTAAGAAAAAAATTACGTAAATTTTTATTAGTTATACGTCGTGATGAAACCTTCCGTAAACGTCGTAGAAATTACGTTCGAAATAAACCTCGAACGGACTTTCGTTCAAAAAATTAAGTATATTTTTGTATTAGGCGTTTATTTTCGATCGTTCGCGGCCAATTGGACGGATATCCAATTCACTCGTCGTTCGTATAAAGTTACAATCCGTTCGGGCCATCAGATTTCGCCCAAAAAGTATTTTCGAAACGGGGAGAGGGGGTCTTTCCCGAGAGTCGTCGTTATTAGTTTAGCCGTTTCCACCGAAATAAAACGAACGTAATATTCGAAATTGAACGATCGACGTTCGTTATTGTAACGCCTACGGGGGTAGTTAGCAGATCGGATTTTTTTTTTTTTTGAGCGTCTGTCGATTTCGAGCTCGTCGAAATTACGATTCGATAAATAGTTGGGCGATTTCGAAAATCCGTTCTACCTTACGGACGACCTATTGGCGGGGCGTTACGATCAAAAACACGAACGTTTTCACGCTCGGGAACGTACGCACACGGTGATATCCAGTCGAGTAAGTACGTACGAGTCGCGTTTAACAAGTACAAAACGACGCTTGGTTGTAACGTACACGCGTTTATGTCATCGACGCGGGAGTACCAGCGGGCGCCGTACGATTTAGCGAACATTTTCCGGCGGTTTTTTTCCCGTAATTCTATCGGAACGCCTTCGTCGAATTATTGAAAACGCGTACGATTCGCCGAACGGTTTAATCACCAGACTCCGTAGTAGGACAACATGACCGACATTTTTTTTTTTTTTTATACGAACCGGCAATACCCTCACTGGCCCGGAAAGCTTGAAGGCAGTACTTCGGACCAGTGAGTCGCCATCATTTATTGAAAAAATTCAAAAATTTACAAGTTTTACATAAATGATCATCCTTAA
>JAIPRN010005422.1:0-10711 GCA_025469175.1 Geopemphigus sp. TES_GeoC_2020 | reverse complement strand
CTTATATAATCCGATCATTACGCCTCTCGCCCCAGCAGTCAAGTCAGGCCCAGCAGTCAAGTCGGGCCAGGACGAGCAGTCGGCACGGGCTACCGGACAAGGCTTCGGCACGGACTGCCGGCCAAGCAGTCATCCCGGTGACGAGTCTTCCGTCTACTCGTGCGTTAGAGAGGAGTCTCCCTGGTGGAGAAGTTTCTCGTCGAGCAGGGTAGTGGAGACTATCGTCGGCACAAGTTCACGGCATCCGACAGCGTTCCAGCTACGAGCAATCAGCTATATTCAACAAGTCGGTATTCCGGAGTACGAGTTCAGTTATTCGTCATCAAAACATTTGTGTTTTTATTTCAACATTTGTCGGTGGATTCGTGGAACGAAGGCACCGACCCAACCTTTTCCTCACATTTCTACGTAATCTCGCGAAGTCGAACACGGTCAGTTGGGTAAGAGAACACCATTCTGTTCTTTTTCATCCTCACTCTTAAGTACCTTTGAATATTTTAATCATATTCGTTTGTAAGACACTACTCGATTGCGTTCCTGAATAACTCTCGTATTCACGACCTTGAGATAAATAATAGTAGTAACTCAATAAAACTTTCTCCTGCTCACTTATTATCGCGTACCTCTCCCCATATTTTTCTCCCTCCCACTCACTAGATCTTATTATTCTATTTGATTTATTTGATTTGATTTTTATTTTACTTTCTTGTTTTTCGAGTTATAACACAGACTAATATAATATAAATATTTTACTAAATATATATATATATATAATATAAATAATAGATATAAAACGTAATATAATAGTTTAATTTATAATATCCAGTGTAATTTTCAAAAAATGTGGGTATAATGGCAACCACCATGAAAAAAATGAAAGTAAAACATTTATATCGTCTTTTATATAATTATAATTCATTTTTTAGATGTTCACGGTTTGAACGACATAATTTATGTAAGTTTTATGATACAATTCAATTTATTGTGATACTTAAAATTTTAAGTATATGTAAGCTATATATTATATTTGATTTTAAACGTAATAATAAATATAATATATAGAATATATAAAAGTGTACTTTTATATAGTATATATAATATATATACTTATAGACAGGGTATATGTTATGTCATTGTATGCAAGGTATATATGATTTTTTGATGATAAAATGTAATCGACGTGTTTTTAATTTTTTTTATAATAATTTAAAGTTGAACTAAAGATACGAACTTTTTTCTCAAGTATAAACAACTTATTAGTTAACTTATTAACTTAAAGCTTAACTAATTCGTCAGTAGTCAAAATACAACATTTCAGATTACTTTTACTAATTGCCACCATTTAAAACGTTGAAATTTCGAGTAAGGAATATCCGTAATACATTTATTTCGATAGACAGAAATCGATAAGACTACATTTATACTAGTTATTTAAACCAACTCATTTTTAACATATAAAGGATCATAGCTTTGTATAATAAAGCGGTGAATCGAAATATATATTCGAACCGCTAGAATAATCGGAAAAATAAACGCTACTAGAATTCGTTAAAATAATAAAAATAATGGTTCGTGTTTGACAAAAAGCCAATTATTTTGTTCGGTGGCCTGTACGTTCGTAACAATTTAAATTGTCCGTAAAATAAAGCAGCGGGTTTTTGAATTTTTCGTCAAAATTATATTTTGTTTATCCGTTGAAAACCTAGCGTACGACAAAAAATACACTCGACTGTATGTACTTATAAATTGTTTGGCGTAAAAACACACACCCAAACCCACACGTGCGCAGCGTATGTTTTGAATTTTTTATTAAAAGTGCCATTAGTGCATCGCGTCATAATGATTATTAATTTACAAACGTATATACGGTTAGGGTAACGTACTATATTCATAATGTATTTTCGCCAACGCGTCTTCGCTGAATTTCGTCTAACGTCCGTAATCACTCCTGTATATGTTAGTTATAACGGCGACCGATCGTTCTAATATTCTGTACAATACACACGGCCGTGGCCGTACCTCAACGTTCAGCGGTTGTGTAAGACTATTTGACGCGCGCAAGTTCATTCGCCGACGAACGTGAACTTACAGGGGTCGAACGTTTTGTGCGCGTGTTCCGTAAAAGCTGTAATCGCTACGACGCGAATAACTCGAATAAGAGAATACGCACCGCGTTGATACGCGTGCACCGTTTGTCGTTCTTGTTTACGTAAATAATAACTATAACGTATCGTTGTTCTTATTATATACGCGCGGGCGTCGAAGCGTTGCGGATGTGTGCATTTTAGTGCGCTCCTATTTTCGGTTGTTCGGTATTAACGGAAGTATATTTGATTTTCGGAAGACTTGATATATTGTCGGCGCGAACCTAAAAAATAATTGTTTTTTTTTTGTGCGTGCCCGTTTGTTTGTCCCCGAGCTTGATATTTTATCAGAGGTTGGAACAATTGTACGGCGGGACAACGGGTATGTGTATTTTCCGCCGAGAAAATTTTTACCCGTACGAGAAAATAAACCGGAGGGTTTACGGGTTTAATTGCTTTTCCCCTCTCGTATCCGAATTAAACATTATGAATGTACACATTGTAACGGACGCGAAATTAGCGTACGGTTTTTTTTATCTCGCGTGCGAACGCGCACGCTCGTGTATGTGTGTGTGTGTTTTTTCACCAGTACTTTTATTTATTTATTAATTTTTGGTTTTTTTTTTAGGAATAAAAATATAATTTAATATTCTCAAACATTGATAATTTAGTCACGTATATATTTAAAAGCATTTCGCGGTTGGTTTTTGTCACACGAAATTTTCGGTCCACCGGTTTGTCGATAAAAGATTAAAAATGAAATTTATTCGACCTTTATCTTCATAATTATCCAATTGATACAAAACAGCTTGATGGGGTGAAAGGAAAATATCTTTTTTTATTAGTAATTTTTTGTATACGTTTTTTTTTACTATTTTTGTCAACTGTATTTAAACATCCGATATATATATATATTATATATTTTATATTTTATTATATTCATTATTTTAAGTTTTTTAGTTTTGGAAACAATAATATAGATCATATAGACTGGAATTGTAAAAGCTTAATTTTTTTACTTTTATATATTTTTAATTTTATTAGCTACATATTTATGTGATATTTTCAAATATCGATGACGTTTTATTTAAGTCTATCGCGTATTCAATCAAAACCGGAATTGACAACGATTTTTTGTTAAATTTGTGAAAAATAAGCTAACAAACACTTTCATTTCAATTAAAAGTTGAATTTAATTAAAAATTCGATTATTTAAGTTTCATTAAAAGTTATAAAATATTATTAAATATCACTTAATTTAAAATTTATTTTAATAAAAAACAAAAATAAGTTGTTAATTTATTCGAATACATTATTCAACAATTAATATGAAAACCAATGTTCATTTAAACTATTCATTTTTGTACTACTAATGTTTATTTCAAACATGTTTAGTTATGTGTAATTCATAAAATTAAATCATCGAAGTAATTTTCAAATCTTTTATTATTTATTTCAAAAACACTTTAAATTGTGATTAATTTGTTTGTTTATAATTTATTTAATATTTTATTAATTTCTACAAAATAATATACTTGAACGTTGTTTACTTAGGAAAAATATTTGTTCTTAAAATATTGTTTACTGTATTTTGATTACATTAAAATTGCAACTTAACTACAGTATTAATCATAAAATGAGATTGTTGATTCATTAAATTTTTTGGAATATTTTTGCTATAATTCTGTAATGTCCTATTTTTCTCATAAATGTATGCCAATTTGGATAATTTTTAAACATGTAAATACTATTGTATAAATTATTTTTAATTTAAAAGCAATAATAAGTAGTTGCATTCGAATTATGTTTGTTTTTCATCAATTTGTCCGTGTAAACATTTTTATTTAAAAAATAATTTCATAACAAAGTATACACATAAGATTGTAGAAAAAAAGAAAAAACATCATTATTAAATTATAAAACAAGGTTCATTCAAAATTTTAAATTAAATAATATCGTTTAGTATCCACTGAAACAAAAACAAAATTGTTTATTAAATTATTTGTAAGTTAAATCTTATTTATATTATATAAAAATTGTTATCATTATTATAATAATTCGTTTTTTTTTTACAAATAAATAACTATAGTTCATTGTAATATATTAAAACATAATAATATACTGGCTATTGTCGAATAATAATGTGCTTGTATTTCTAAAGTTATTAAAGTTAAACACTTTTTAAGTATTACAATTCAATGACATTTTTCAAATATGAATTTGTATATGACACAAAATTATAAAATATATTTTTTACAATTCTACAAACTGTACAATTGAAAAATAAATTATGTACCTATAATATTGTACAAATATGATTGTGATAATTTCCGAATATAATATATAATAGCCCGTCACTTTTTATTTAAATTCGTACTACATTATTATCAAAAAAATATATTTAAATTATGGTTTTTTATTTTCGAATAAATCGTTATTTATATGGAAAAAGTGCGGATTTAATAAATAATATTAAGTTCGACAAGAATGATGACTTCCTCAATAAAATAATATGGTCAGAAAACGTATAAATGATGTAGTTTTTATGGTAAAGCTCCAGTTGACTGTAAGAATACAGGTATAATGACGATATAAAATCCAATAATTTATTATGAGATTGACCGATATATCTCCACAAGTTAACAGTATAATATGTGTATTATCTCATTAAAATACGGAAATGAGTTTGGTAAAAACAAAAAATTACCATCTACCCTTAAACCCATCTATATTTTCAAAACTACGGGTTTGTATGTAATATTCATCTAAACAAGCTGGTCATGATGTTATAAGGTTTTGCATAAAAATCTTATAACTAAAGTTGTCGGAGTTTTTGAATACTTGAACTCGACCCAGTACTATTAACTTGTCAGCTATTTGAGAATAAAATTATTAAAGCACATTACGGCACAATATCTTCAAAAAAATATATAAACAGAAGAAGCCTCAATAAATAAATAATGGAAATCACTAAGACGAAAGTAATAGATTTTAAAGGTAAACGCCGTCGTTTCGTATGTAATAAGTATTTTAATATATCCGTAAAAGTGAAAATAATATTTTTCCACAGCGTAAAAAATATATACTAAAGTGGATACAGATTTTAACGCAATGGCTATAATAAATTCGTAAACATTTACTTTTTGATATGTTTTTGCAATAAATTTTCGACATCCTTCTCCAAATTATTCTGTAGCTTATTTTTGAACAATAACATTTTACTCCCGTAATTCATGACGAAAAGTTCTGCAGGCGCGTTGTATACTACTGTTCGCTATATATATACATATATTTTGTGGTATTAACTTTATTTATTTTATATATTTAAATTTTTTTTATTTTTTTTATATAATTATTGATCATGTATAGTTTTTTCTAAAAGCTTATTAATTAAAAAAACCATACTTATACAATATGGTTCGAACGCATTCGGTTCGGGTAAATGTTAATAATTCGTAATCACAGATCACAAAGTGTATATTATAAGAGTATAATGTTTCCATATTAATAAAGTTATAACATTTTTGTAACACAAAAAAGGGTGTGATAACTTTTCGTTTAAAACATTAAATATAAAAACGTAAAGGCTATGTCGCATAATATGTAGATTGAATGAAAATTAATGCGCACTCTGTATAATAGGTTTGTATAGGTTCTTACGTATTGATGCCTAGTTCAGTATTTTGTAATCAATATACTCCGTTATACTTTTGCGAAGTTGTATTAAATCTGTCCGTTTGTTTTAAATAATAAATCATCGTAATGGAGTCGAGTGTAAGTGCTTTATTAACGCGTCTAAGAAACGTGCCAAATTTTTGATGGGTGAAAACGTTCATCCCAATCATATCTATCGTCATCCAAAGGTTGTCAAAAATTTGTTAAAAATAACCTTACAATGTGTGGGTAATGTGTATGTGTGTGTATGTGTATGTCATGTAAGAATGTCGACAGAACTGATAATTTTACAAAATGGTAATAACAGACCGTACACATTGGGCATTACTGTCGTGACAATTGAAAAGTTGAAATTCACATCCATTGTACATACGGTCTACTCACCGATTTTGGTTCCATGCGACTTTCATGTTTTCCCGAACTCAAAAGGGTATCTAAAAGGTGTTCATTTTACCATAGACGTATTGAAATAAAAAACGTTGTGCAGTCGTGGATGAAGATAATCAGATTTTTTGATTGACGGAATGAAAGAACTTGTTCACCGTCGGGAGAAATGTATTGAATGTAATGGGAACTATATCGAATATTGAACGCGACATTTAAGAGAAAATTTTGTTTTACTTCTTGCTTTTGTTGTAATATTTTATTATATCGTTCGAGTTATGTTGGCGTGTGCGTTACAATCGGCCAACCTACGTAAAACTATAAAATGATGCTTTAAATTTTAAACCAAAATAATTTTTTAATAACTAACACGATTTAGAGACAATTCTTAATAAAATAACATTTAAGTTAGTTTTAGAATAGTAAAATTTAAACATAATTGTTCAATTTTACGTCATAAAAATAATCACCGCCGCTTAATTACATATTGTTACAATATTCGTTTCATTCAATTGTTGAAATTTGGGTTTTTAAACAACGATAAATACTAATAAATTTAACTATCGAATTAAATATATTCGTTAAGACAAATTCAATAAATACAATACCAATATTCACGAATTTTTCCTATACGAAGTCTTTTTATAAGTGCAATGAATTAGTAAATAAATCAATCGACAACATTTTATTTTTCATAAATGATTAATATACTATACGAGTATTTACTCGTATCATGCATATACGTTATAATATGATTACTAAATTAATATTTTGAAAAAATTGAAACAAAAAATGTATTTTATATTTTCGTCGTTAATTTTTTTTTCATATAAATAACTAAGTGTGGTGAATTATAATTGATAACTATTAAATAAGATAAAAATATAAGGCATAAGTTGTTATCAGTTATTTACAGTGACGTAAAAAAATTTCACGTATTACAGTTGATCGGTGCCACAATTCTTAGATAAAGCCCAAGAAAAAAACCTCTTTTCCTCAAACTGATTAGTCATGGTTATTTAGAGAAACTTAAAAATGGCGTCTTAAAAATGTGCCCGTAAATATGATGAACACGGTTTCAAAGATGAAAAAAAGTTGTACGATATTTTTATTTACGTTTGTATCGCACTCTATAAAGAATATTTAATATGGACACGAAATTGCAACAAACTATCAAACGTAAATAATAATGTAAAATAAATTACGAGGACGTCACATGTATAAAAGGTAAACTAGAAATTATTTGTTTACCCAAACAAAAGCTTATAATAATAATAATAATAATAATAATAATAATAATAATAATAATAATAATAATAATAACAATAATAATAACAATAATAATAAAAAAGTAAAGAGATAATTGTGGTGGGGTTGAGTGGAAATCGAAATACCATTAACTTCGTTTTCGTATACGCGGCGATGACGTTAGTCGATAGAAGTACAACATTAATGGCTGAGTGACATAGTATCAAAATATATTGGGTATAGTAATGTAAATTATTTTACGTGCTCACCGTATGTGTGCATGTGTGTAATACGATATGTTTGCCGGTATATTTATTTAGTCTAAAATTATCTATATATGTAGATAATTTTATTTAGTTAAATTTCATAAAATTGTAGAATATTACACCGTACAATATCTGTGTATTGCAATTTGATTGATATATCATTTAATATAATATAACGTATACGACACATTCAAGGTATTATATCGAAAAGGTGACTTATGTGGAAATAACGTAATTCTTTAATTATACCTTCATACGTTTGCTAATGAAAAATATATTTTATTAATATTAAAGTCCAATATTATGAAAAATATTTTGAAATAATTAATTTTAATTTTAAAGAACATGTGTTTTAAAGAATGCCAGAACGTGAGCCATCTCCACTACACTCTTTTAGCTATCATGAAATCTCACAAACCGTTTAAAAACACGTTCACGCGTCTCGAGAGGTTCCCATGCCAGAAACGTTTTGAATTTGTCCACAAGTTTTGGGAGCTCTTTTGAAAAATTTAATGCTGAATTTAACATTGGCGAATTGTTTCATCGTAACTAGTGAACCGATATGATTACAATACACTATCACATCTAACTGATATTAATACTGAACTAAATGCGCAAGTGTTATGAATCTTATGTTTATAATTTAGGCAAGAAGAACTATGTAATATATAATTGTTCTTACATGTCACTACAGGCATCGTCAAAGTAGAACCAGTGACACTTTTTTAAAGGAAGTCAATATGTTATTAGATTTGAAAATAACCTACGGGAATTGGTTCTGGATTTATAAATTGTTCGTATTAGTCAAAATTGTTGGATAACTAACGATATTCTGTTTGTTTTGGGAATGTTCAGTTTATTTAATGAAATTTTACGAGCATCACTAACCGTTGTTATATTAATAAAATACGTCATTAATTAAATGAAATCAAAATCAAGATAATTTTTAAATGCCAGTCGGTGTTTATTTCGGTAATTATTATTATTATAATATTATTACGCATCAATATTCGAGTTAAGACAACTTGCAGTATTTAATGAAAAAGCAACGCACGTTTTGAGTGAAAAAGTTTTAAATTTGGATCACAACAAATGACTATCTGGGAGCTTCAATTATGATTTTTTGCGAAGGGAAATCGTAAATCAGTTTTATAACAAATATATAATGATTGAAACAATATTAAGAAATTTAACTTCGAATAAATCCGTGAAAAGATATTGAAATTTTATTTGCACGAGCAAATTATATGTAACAAATTAATAATAAAATCGTATGGAATTATATTTAAAAAAAATCATTTTTAATGGGCTAACTAATGCATATATATAGTTTATTAGCTTAAGATATTTACTGAAGCTCATGAAACATTTATGCTAGTCGGGTTTAGACTATTATATGGTACAATAATAATTGCTGTAAGCCGTTCAATAATAATGTAAAAACAGTAAACTGGGGTGGAATTGTAAATATTTGGTTAAAAAGTGTATACGTTTTTAATACAATATGAAATCAACAGAAAATACTAGAGACATTTATATTTAAAAGCAAATATTTTGTTCGTTAATATTTTATGCTTATTTAGAAATGTGTATTATTTAGTTACTGTAATTGACATGACACAAGCGGATAAATAATTTTGGAATGAACGAGTTCAAGCACTAAAAATGAACGGAATTCAATTTTTCTATTGAGTATTATGTACATTGATGATATGAGTAATGATATATATATATATAACGCAGTTTCGATTCGAAAAGACTTTATTATTAATTTATTTATTCTTATTATAATAAGAATTTAAATATCAAATGAAAATAATAAATAAAAGAAAATTAAAAATCAAAAGTAGCAGTTTATTACGCTGAAATATAAATATACATATACACTAAATATTGATACCAAATGAATTTATTTAACTATAAATGAAATTGTCAAATTCGGCATCGTTACTTTAACATTTAACGTGACGATCCTTATTGAATTTAGTAAACTATTATGAGTGATGCATACTTTAGATTAAAATGTCTAAGTAAAAAAAATGAGATTTAAATAAAAGTTAAAACGTTTTTTTTTAAGAATTTTATTAAAAAATGAACGAAATTTAAAATGGCCAATTCAAAGAGTGATTTACATTCATTTTTTAATTTAGCTCAATTATAATACTTACTGGTGAATAAAACAACTCGCTTAATTTAATAATTCTTTATAAAAATGCAAAGTTATGTTGTTTGAACGAATAACTTAAGAAATTACATAACCATAGAACATGCAATATCTCTTAAAAAGGTTTTGATCATCAATATATATATGTACTAATACATATTTTGACTGGAATAAAATTTTAATTAAGTATTTGTACTCGAAACTAGCATATAAATAATACCACTAATATAGATCATATCGGTAACCTATTTGTATTTACTTAAACACATATTAAATTCTAGAGAATTTTGTCACGAAAAATTCGAATTTTTAATTTTGAACGTGTGAAATATGTTTTTTGTGGAGGCTGAATCATAGAAAATCATTGTGTTACTTCACGAAAAAAGGCTATTGGCTATGAGTTACCATAGTAACACAGGTTATTATTTATATATATATATGTATACGAACATATATTAACCATTTTGAGTACTACCACTGAATATAAATATATCATTATAAGACTATATTTTACATTGAAAAACGCTGTCTGTATGACAGGAATTATATATCTAAACGTATAACGCGTTTTTTTTATTACCAATGTTATTTTAACGCGCAGGTAGTCTGTAGAATGGTATAACTACTGTGAGTGGCGTGTCCAGATTTGTACTGTAAAGAAGTGCGAGGATTAAAAAAAAAGTTAAATTTTTATATACATCTTATTTTATTCACAATTATTATTTAAAAAAACAAGTGTATTTATTTGTTTAAGGTGTACAAATTTCGAGATTTTATTTTTATTGCGAAATATTTCTTTGTAACTTTTATGATATTGTCGATGCCTTGCAATCGGAGAACCCTTTAAAGTGTCATTAATCAATGATACAATCAACGGCTATATGCATATA
>JAIPRN010005421.1:0-10712 GCA_025469175.1 Geopemphigus sp. TES_GeoC_2020 | reverse complement strand
TATTAGTTAGAAATGTAGAGATAAATGATTTCTAACGAGATCTCTGTAAGTCAATAAATAAATGTGTATATATATATGTGTATATATATATATATATATATATATATATATATATATATATATATATATATGTGCGTGTGTGTGTGTGTGTGTGTGTGTGTGTATGTGTCAGAAAATCTAGAACCAATAACGAACAAAACTGGAAAAATTACTATAAAGTTTTCGTTAACAATGTTTTTTCCAATAATGGATTTTATTCGTGTTGTACACAAAACGTCACAACAATCATAAAACGAACGTATATTTACGTTACATACGTGCGCGACTTGTGTCGAATTTATTGTTAAGTGGCTTTTGGGTTACTTTACGGGATTCTTCAATTCGTGTTTCTAGTTATTTACTACATGGGAGTAGTTCGTACACAGACGCTCGTGTAATAATATCTTCGTTACCGGCTATAAAGCTCCAATATTCCATTATACGTGCCCGTTCTAAAAGTGTGTATCATTATTATGTCGATCGATTATATTATTGCGTCATCCACGTATTTTTTTTTTGTATACGCACGAAACGCTTATTTACTTCGTCGAGTTTCGTATCAAATCACGTCGTCGCGTACGAATCAATTTGTTGTTGTTATTATTATTTTTTTTTAAACGTCGTTTCTTTAACGCGGATAAATTTGACTCGACGATTCATTCCTACCACAGCTACGGTACGTTTGTTCGACGCATAGATATTTTCGTTTTACGAATAAACGTTCGCGTTGCTCGCTCGTCCTCCACCCACCTCCACCGACCGTGTATTTTCGCCACAAAACCACCTTGATGGGCGTTATAACCGTACGAACGGATGTAGTGGAAAAAAAAACAAAAACAATCGAAACGCGATCGATCGGCAGTAGTGGTGGTGGTGGTGGTGGTGGTGGTGGTGGTGGTGGTGGTGGTGGTCGGTCGGGCGGGCGTGTTGGAAATAACGCCTTATCTTCGTTCGATCGTGTCGGTGAATATGTTCACGAATTCATCGGACGCGTATTTACGACGGTTTCCGTTGAAACGCGAATTCGCGTTACGCGCGTGACCGGAAATCTGTTCGTTTTCACTTAGTTGTTACGCGCGGATTACCACCGGATGGTACGAACGGCCACGTTCTGTAGCCACGGCAAAAACCGTTGTTTCTCGGGTCGCGTCGTATTCGCGAGGGAAAAACACCTAACCCTTGACGACTTTATCGAGCGCCCGAAAGTAAAACCGCGCGAACTCCCCCGACCGAAAATTGCGCGAATTGAACGCGCTGCGTTGTTCGTATGTCCACAGGTTTTGGCCGGTGACGAACGGTTGGGCTTGCGACGGGGCGCCGGCGTGCGTTCCGACGAGCCGATGGACACAATATTCGTGAAGCACGTCCGAGAACACGGTCCGGCGTACGTGGCAGGTCTGAGTACGGGCGACCGTATAATCAGCGTGAACGGCGAGACGGTAGCCGGCAAGTCGTACGCTCACGTCGTGCAGTTAATCCAGCAGACGCAATGTTACCTCTATTTGCTCGTGGTGCCTATGGAAAATGACATTATACAGTTGGTGAGTGCGGGACATATTATGAGTGATAGTTCACCGGGAGAAGGAATATGAATGAAATGTGAAAGGCGACGACCGAAGAAAATACGATTGCCGGAGTTGTAAATTTGTCGTCGTCGTCGTCGTCGCCGCAATTATTCTTTTCGGTGTCAAATTATTCTCGCGCGTCCGTCGAATTCGCCGGTTTTCGCATTAATTTTTTTCGAACGCAACCGACGATATCCCGGAGGGGGGTTTACAAATTCCGTATTGTCGTCACCGTTTATCATCTCCCCCGGGGACGTATCATCTGGTAGCGCAGTCCGGGTGACGGAAGAGACGAGACAAGGGGTCCATATTTAATCGTACGTTTCGATACGTACACACACACATACGTAACATTTTTTTTCTTTTTGCGCGCGCAGTATTTCAGTGAGACGGCCCACAATCCCGAGACGAACCAGAGGCCCGGACGCCTGAAAACGTCCATGACGTCCGGCAGCGAGTTGCGTTTCCATCGCGATCGCGACTCCAGTCCCATTTACCAAAACGTCCGGGCGGACAACTATCGCGGCGTAGGCGCGAAAACAGCAACGGCGTCGTCGTCGTCCTTGTTGTCATCGTCGGCCGCCGCCACTGCGTCCAGATTCGTGTCGCCGCACCGGACGTCCAGCAGCGGCGCCGGTATCCGACGGTCGTCCGCCACCGAGACGAACGGCGGCGTAATTGGCGCCAACAACTTCCCGACGACGGCGCACCACCATCACCGGAACAACAAACCGTTGTCCGCGACCAACCCGAACGGCCGGCACAGCATGGACGTCGGCGTGGCGTGCCGCGACGCCGCGTTGTTGCAACAAGCGGCGGTGGCGGCAGCCTCCGACGGCGGTTATTCGCCTCATAGCCGTCACGGTAACCATAATCGTCTTCATCACCATCACCATCATCGGAATCAACAGCCACCGGACGATTCGGTGATCATGTCCCGTATAAAGAAGAGCCTCGAACAAAAGGAAGAGTTTCTCCGGCGGCCCGTGCCGACGGTGGCGACGACAACGACAACAACGACGACGACGACAACGCAGCAGCAACCAGCCAAAGAGTTCTACTCGTGGCCACAAAAACTTTCGCCTCCCGTTTGGCCGCCGACGGAACCGTCCGGTACCGCGACGCCGGCGGATCCGTCATTAACGTCGGCCGTCGCATCTAAACCGAAGAGCAAACAGTTCGTTAACACGTTGGGCAAAATCCACGAAGACGGCGGTACCGCGAAATCGTTGGCGGCGGAAACTTCCGCCGCCGACCAACATCACGGGAAACAGCCGGCCGCCGCCAACATGCAAGTGGTGTCGATGAGGGCGAAACAGTTTGAGAGCGGCCGGATGGAAGACAAAACGGATTTCTACAGGAGCGAACTGGCTCGGTTGTCGTCCAAGCACAACGTGCCCAACGTGGCTGTGCGGAAAATGGAGTACGAACAAAAGTTGCACACCGACAAGAAACCGTCATCCGCCGCAGCCGCCGCCGCCTTGCAACGTCAAGAATCCAAAGACGAATCTATTACCAGTTGTAGCAGTGAGTGTTGTAGAGTTCTGTACCATTCCGTTGATCGTGGTCGTTAACGTCTTACCAAACCAATTTCCCAATGCAAATAAAAAAAAAACCAAAATAAGGCTATTTACTACGCTTTCCTACTTAGCCTCTTGTTATTCCCCTTTTTTCGTTTATTCGTGTATCGAATTTTTTTCGTTACTATCGCGTTTATAGATTTGGATGGATCTCAGTTGAAGGGACTCGAAACCGAGATTTTCTTCGAACGAAATATTCGTTAAAACGTTGCCACTCTCGATTTGCGACCTAACCGCGGTTACCGATTTTCCGTCGTCTTCGGCGATTCTCGAACGGCATTCACTGACCGTGCCGAATTGGTTTTTATGTTCTTACAGGTTCCGAAAGGTCAATTTCCTTTAGTAGCAACGCCACGACGACGGGATACCATAGCGGAAATCTGATTGTACCAATCGGTAGCACCAAAATACATTGCGATCCGCCCAAAGAGTACGAACAACAAAAAGGTAAGAGCGACGCGAACAGCGAACGGTTTACGGCTGAAACGTTTTTGGTTTTTTTTCTTTCGACGTGCGTATCACGTTTGTCTGGTATGTGAGCTTTTGTCGTACTGCGTCGGGTGATAACATATATTTACTGGACGGACGACGATAAGAGCGTGCAAACAATCACCAGACTCCCCGCACGAACCGCTACTATTACACCGGTAGGGTTTATCATCCTGTCGGGCGTTCGTTTCCATAAAACACACGCCGTATATTTTTATTATTTGTACGTTAATTTCATTTGGAGTATTTGAACAAATAAAGGGGTTATTTTTTTAGACGCGTCTATATCTAAAGATGAATCGTATCGTTTCAAACCGGTGGTGCGTCAAGATTCCTACCTGGCAGCATGTAAAAAGCCCACTATCATAGGTGAGCTTTATACGTATATGTGCGTGTTTATGTGTATATACATATATATACATATACACACTCCAAATTTCATCATCGTACGTATTTATTTATCGTGTGTATTTGGTCACGCGCAGACGCGGATCTACAGGTCCGAAACGGGACGGGCTACAGTTTTTTGTATACATTGGGTAATTAAGTATGCAGCGCGCGGGCGCACAGTCATTCATCGAATACAACAGACTACGCTGTATACACTAATGTACGCGATCGTAGTTATTTTAACAAATATTTCCACGCTTTCGATATCGTTCAAATCTGTGCGTCCAAAGTAAAGATTTCAATGCGGCGAGCTGGTGGCTAAAACCCTTTAGCCCCGTTTATCCCTAGGATCCGCGCCTGATCGCGTGTATTCGTGTTACGTGTTATTATTTTTATTATTATCGTTCGCATCCACCGAGTGCGCGGAGACGAACAATCGTCTTCTCGTTCCGCGTGTACACCGCTCGTCCGGCTCGCTTAAGTTAAATTTAATCTCGCGCTTATGCCGGATCTATTTTTACGTATTCGTTTCGTTTTCCGTACATTCTTCTCCGAACAGTTTCCCGTCAACAACGGTACCGTTTATATTTTTTCTTCATTTCACTCGCGCACGTAAAACACCGTCGTCAACACTATCGTTTTCGCGCGCCGAGCATCCGCCGAGATGGCGTCAGTGGAACACAACCAGCCGGTGGCGTGCGTGTATGTGTTATTAACCGTCACGATTGATTCCCGGTCGAAGAATTTGTGCGTGTGTTTTCTCTCTCGTGCGTACACATACACGCGCGCGCGCAATAACGTGCGTGTACGTATTTTTTAAATCGCAGAGCGTGTAATTATCGTCGTTATTATTCGAACGCGTAGGCTTTGTTAGTACCAAAAAACACTACCGTATGGGAAGGTATCATCGTTCCGTTTCAGTAGCGTTCGTATAGATAATTGTAGCCTTGGTCGGTATGTGCTCACGTACGTACGTACGTATGTGTGTGTGTGTGTGTGCGTGCGTGCGTATGTGTGTGCGTGCGTGCGTATGTGTGTGTGTGTAAGAGTAATAGACAGTAGTCGTAATATGTATATAGTGTAACAATATAGTAATAGTATTAATAGTCACTAGTAGTAGTAGTAGTAATAGTAGAAGTAGTAGTAGTAGCAAAGTAGTGTGCACGGACTTCGCTGTAGATATACCCGCGTACGAATATCTCGTTGACGTCGGTGGTTTCCTTAAAGTACGCGAGAAGAGAATTCCGCGGCCGTGAATGATGTTAACGGAATTTCGGCCGAAAGTGCATCGTACGATCACTACCACGCGTCGAAGGGCGTTTTAAATTATAATTCTTACACGCGTACGTGTTATGTACGAAACACGGGCGAAAGGCGATCGAATTGACGAGTAGAACGAAGAATTTTGAAACGAAAAACGGGAGGAGGGGGCGCTTAGCCGATCAATAACGTGTCAACGTGATGATTTCGCGTCGGGGGTTTTTTTTTTAAACCGTTTCCGTTTCGAATTTACCGATCGTCGTCCAAGGCCTCAAAGGTTACAGCGAAGCGTGCGTATCATCTTATAATTTCAACCACCTTTTTGTATACCGCGTTTAACGAACAATTTGAGATTTTCGTTTTCGTGTCTTTTAGAGCCTGAACGTTGATATGTTCACCGGTGATTGTCGTCGAATTCCGTCGTTGATCACTCAAACCCCTCCTCCCCAACACCACTCCGTTCTCTAAACGCTATGAACACGAATTCGACGACAAACATTATTATTTGCGTAGTCGTTATATGGTTTCGACGAAACGCGCGCGCTTTTCGCATATTTAGTGCAAGCAATACGTGCCGCCGTTCGAATCTCGTTACAAATAACCTAAAACCGTTCCCGGACGCGCCGCGAGACGGTTTTAATTGTTTCCCGTTAAACGGGCGCAACTTTCCGACGCCTACACCGCGTACAAAAATAACCCGTTGGCCTGTCGCGCTCGTCGATAAATCGAATTTCTATTCTCCCGCCAGATCTCCACGTGTTTGTTCGTACGCAGGGTACATTCTGCGCCGCATTTCTTCTCAAAAAGCTGTTTCGTTCGCGCGGCCACCACTCGTGTACGGTGGTCACACGGACAATGTATAACGTCGGCAATTCCCCTCGACATTTTATTCGCCGAGCCCGGACGCCGCGTTACGGGTTATCGGTAATTTGTTCGAACTTTACCACCTCCGTAAGCCGCGCCAACCGCTCGTCGAAATTCGCTGTTCTCTTGGGTCCACGTACCTCCGACGATAGGCGCGCGTCGTAGTGCATATTTTAGACGAGAGACAATCGTCCACGAATGAAAAGGATTTTGAAAATCGTTTCCTGTTCGCGCGCCCGCGTTTGACCCACTTTCCAACGCGGTATTATAATAATAATAACGTACGTTACGTATTTGCATTGAATTCGTTTATTTCTTTTCGAGGAAAAAAATATCAAAGATGTGCATGTCATTATTGCAAACTGGCGCGGGTAAATCGTTATTATTATTTTTCGTAGTTCGTTTCATTATTATTATTATTTTGTATTCGTACGAGGAGAAAGTTTGTTGTAACGAACTGCTCACGTCCGAGGTTTGGCGAGACGTGTGCGTACGACGCGCGCGCGTGTGTATTGTGTTTTCGGATGGTCGACGAAACGAGAAAGGACAAGAAAAAGCCACCAAAAACCCACGCGTTTTGTTCGCTGTATGGTACTTATCGGTTACTCGACGAATTGGCGATCTATACGCTTCCAGATTGTGGAGCCGGGTTCGAACAAAGCCATATTCTCGTAAAGTATACGGCGGCGCGTAATTACAACAGTTTTCGAGTTCCAAGTCGAACGCATCTGTTTTTTTTGGATTTCGTTAAATTCTCGATGAAACAATTACCCCCGGTCGTTCTCCGGAGACACGCGACCCTCTCACGCTCCGACCATTATATAATACGACGTCTCCCTCCTTAACGTACGCGTTCTCCTCGTCTTCGCGACCGACTCGGTCGCGGGTATTTTTTTTTGTAAATACCGTTTTAGGAGTAATACCGCGCTCGGGCCGTAATTAAAATCCGATTTAGGTTCTCCGTCGTTTTCCGCGACAGCCATATACATGTATAAATGTGTGTGTGCGTGTGCACGCGCCCGTATAATACCGTACTCGTAAATTATATAACACGGTCGTCCGCGTTCGATGATTCCGCCAAGACGGATATTTCCTTTTTTAATCGCCATATATTATCGTGTACGTAATAACACGGAATATATATATATATATTTGTCGACATAATACGAAAATAATTATCCCGTGCGAAGAGCGGCGAAACCAACAGCAGCAACAACAGCCTGCGGAAAACGGTGGCGGCGGCGTGGCAGAAAAGTCGAAAACCCGCCGGCGGCGGAACGTCGTTACGCGACCGTCGCGTCTCGAGCTGCCCAAGAATAGGCCGATCGACTTCGCCGCACGGTCTACTGGCTCCAGCCAAGGTTAGAACACAACGACGAAACCGTGGTGGACGCAGCCTTACGGCTACAAGAGAGAGAGTAACACGGTGACGGGAAAACGCATTTTTTTCCATCGCATTTCCCTCTTCCTCTCCCCCCGCCCCTCACCTCGTCTTTCGAAAAATATCTCTCTCTCCCCGTTCAAACGAAAACGATATCCTTCTTCTTGCGTGTACGCAGTTTACGTCGAATATAATAATAATAACATATATATCGTTATATAGACGTGTATACAGGGTGCACCACGGAAATCTGACCGAATGAAATGTACGGTATTTCGCGTCTGTTGTATAAGGAAAATCCGGACGGCCAGCGAAACACGATCGTTATTGTGTTGGTGATAAAAGACGATTTATCGTTTAAATACGTTCGTAGAATAGCAGCTTCGGAATTTTGCGTATAACGATTGTAGTTTCGGTCTATCTCTTCACTCTCCGCCCGTCGCGGTACTAAAAATATCGAGTAAAAATTTGTCGGATGCCCGTGTAACACCCTGTATCCGCTGGGAACCTTAACGTGTTACGATTAATTTACGACCTATTTAAAAAAAAACTTTTATATTACTCACATCGTGTGACGTTATTATTAACAATCGCCCAATAATCGATTGGATCCACCAGTGTTCGTAATAGAGCACGTACCATGGTAAATATGTACCTAACACCGCGTGGCGATATCACTAATGTTAAACAAAAATCGAAAACTACGCGACTCGTGAACATTGGCATTCTTCGCGCACGCGATATTCGCGTGTGCCGCAAAAACATACCGATCTCGGAACGAAATATGGTTAGGTTCGTATATTAACGAATTATTCAGCACGTTACCCTTCCGTGTAATACGGCCGGCACGTCGTAAATACCGTTTTTCATTCATATTGTCGCGTGCCGTAACTCGGCTACGTCGTAGTCAATCAAATGCTCGGGAAGCATTTTGTCGTTTTTCTTCTATACGCGCGTGTGTACGTCGCTTTCGACGAAAGTTGCGGGACGGATACGAATACAATTTAAGGTTTTTGGGAAACGTTCGAGCAATCGATTACTTCAAATCGTCGGGACGTTTCTAATCGGAATAACTCGACCTCCTCCTCTATCTTTATGATGTGTTATTGGAAACCTAACAGACCGATTAAACGGCCAATCTTTGATCAATTTCGCGGCCTAACGAAAACGAAAAAAACCACCATTCCCGAGAAC
This sequence comes from Geopemphigus sp. TES_GeoC_2020, assembly GCA_025469175.1. Lineage (NCBI taxonomy): Eukaryota > Metazoa > Arthropoda > Insecta > Hemiptera > Aphididae > Geopemphigus > Geopemphigus sp. TES_GeoC_2020. The sequence continues at coordinate 1,950 of JAIPRN010005421.1, read as the reverse complement.
CGAAATGATCGAGCCGAAATCGTCGTTCAGTGCTCATGACGTACATATAATATTTCCATTTCCGTATTTCGAAACATTGTACGTTAAATCGTCCGCCATATTTTCAACATTACGTACGTTACTCGTTTTTACGAAAATCCGTCGTCGATGCGTATAAAATGCGGATTTCTCCGGTTTTTTTGCCTTCCGACAAGTTCGTCCCGCATAATTCACACATTGCGCGTCTATTAATTCCTTCCCCCCACCCGTCAAAATTTAATACTTCCGCCGTCGAATCGATTAAGTGTACTTACCACCAGTATACTAATAATAATAGTAATAATATAGTAGTAGCTGTAGCTTGTAGTAATAGTAATGGTAGTAATACGCAATTTTCTTTATGGAACTCGTCGTTGTATCCGAAACCTTATACCGATCGATCGATCGCTGGTACCTCCGCGCGTGTATATATCTGGTGACTCGGTGTAGTTATTAATCGCGTTCCTCCGTCTCGTCGGAAGGAATGCGCGCTATTATTGCGTCGCGTAACGGATAGCCCGTCGTCGACGGCTTTGCTCGCTTTATTCTTTTGCCGTATCCGCGCGTCACTTGTGTTTTGTTTGTTTCGCACGCATGTAACGCCACACGTACGAAACACTCGCGTAATTTAACGTAATACGCGCTTATTTTACACCGTGTAACGACGCGCCCGGTTTTTGCGATTTCCCACCACCGCCGCCGCCGCCAGTTCGAGGCGCGTACACCACGACGACGTACTCGTTCTTACGCGAACGCCGTAATAACGGTGCTGCGTCATCCGTGTTGCGCGGTACGTTTGCGGACGTCCGAAAAAAATACCGACCGAATTTCTAAAGACATATATTATATATAATATATATATATATATATATATTTGTCGCTTGCCCGCAGTGTCCGCGGACGACGCAGCCACCGCCGGCGTGGTCATCATCGAACAGTCGCCGAAACCGTGCGAAACGACGATCACGTTGAGACCGACGAACGCCACTAACTCGAATTTCGATAACGGTGAGGGGAACCGCACTTGCGACGGTCAATTGTTACGATATCGTCCAAAACACGAGACGTCGTATCGGTTTTATACGTAGCATAAAAAACGGCCGTCTAACGATACATATATGTACCGCTGACGGATTAATAAATAACCTATTTATAATTGTACAAAACAGCCAATCTCCTCCCTCCGTATGAATCGTATTTCGCGTAACTGTGTAAAAATTATTCGCTATACTTTTAATGCTCCTGTCGCTTCATATCTCATACATAATACGTATGCGAATTGCACGTGTAACACGATAACGTAACATTTCCGGCGAAACTTATCTATGACGCGCAATTCTGCGATCGAGTTCAATTTGAACTCTAAAACTCTCTCCCCCGAACAGCCGGTTCATTAAAATTATGAACCCGTTGGATTGCCGTTTCGTACTCATACGGTTCCTCCCGAATCGACGCTGGAAATCGTCGTTCGGCTCGTGTACACGTCACCGATTAACCGAAGTCATTTCGTCATCCAAATTAACGTTCGTATCGTATCGTTAAATCGTAAACGAACGTTCGTGTAACCCGACGTTGCTGCACGCCTTTTTTTCCAACCCTAAAAAACACACACGCGCGCGCACAATATACTTAATTCTTAAACGTTATTTTATCGCGTGCGTAGAAGAAGAGCGGACCACCAGACGGATATCGTACCTGCGGGCAACGGCCTGGGGTGATCGGATGAGCGTCGACGACCTGGCTACCGCCGAATCTTTCGAGTCCGAGACCGCTGCATCCACCGTCCTCCCGCCCGTCACGCAACAGAAGTAAGTCCCTAAACGATATTCCTATTTTTTCTCGATTACTTTACACGCCACACGCACATACGCGCACGCACACACACACACACACACACACACACACACACACACACACACACACACACACATG
>JAIPRN010005420.1:0-10712 GCA_025469175.1 Geopemphigus sp. TES_GeoC_2020 | reverse complement strand
TTCCCGAAGTATTGTATTTGAAAATTCGCCCCCCCCCCGGTCACACTACAGTTTTGTGCGATCTGCCCGCGCGAGTTGGCCGGTGTACGTACACATATATCGACCGCGGCGAGTATAAAAACGACCGGAATCCAATAATAGGAACGTCGACGTTTGAAAAAACACGATACGATAATAATCGTTTGTCGATGGGGACTAAACGACATTTTGGTGGCGTTTCGTCGGTGACTGAATTCCGAGTGGAGAAATAAATCAAACGCCGTTCCGAGGTCGCTCGAAAATCACGCGACCGCCCGTGTTGCCGACGGGACGTATGATCGTTAAAAGACGATTTACGAACGATTTATACGATTTTCAACGAACGACTAGAAAGTATTTCCGATTTAGTGTCCCATAAATATCGTACGAAATGTCGAGTACACCGCGTCGTGTACGCGCGCGACCAATATATATATACATAATTATATTTCCGTAATACGGAACGAATTCGGCGGGAAATATCGCGACACCGGCGGCAAACAGGTTCGCGCGTATTTCGAAAATGCTCGCGATTTTTCGGCAGCACCGGTGGCAATTACGGTTTTCGTTTCTAAGAGAATTCGTCGATCCGATTATTGGCGATCGGAAATGATCGCGAGAACGAGTAAAACAGGATTACGCGCGGCCGGGCGAAGTATAGAGAAACGGCGTGACCGATAAACACGGCCAGTAGGATGACGGGCGGGGATACGGCGGCACCCTTCGTGCACGAACCTGTACGTCGGCTACGGTATTTAGCGAAGTGTTTCGTCGTCGCGGTTATTCGTCTCGAGCACGACACGACTAAAACGTTCGTACTACGAACGGTCTCCAAACCGATCGATATTCGCGAAAAATCCGTATTTTTTGTCGTTTTTAATCGAACACCGGCGCGTCTAATTATTCGTAGGAATTCCGGTCCTAACGCGTTCCGGTTTTGGTCCTCCCGAATTCGGCCCTCCCCTGGTAGTATTTCACGATTCGGTTTACGAGTCCGTTTCAAAAACATTTCGCGACGATCCGCGAGAAGCGCCCTGCCACCCCGTCCTGTGTAAATCGTTCCGGGCCGCGTATTAGTGTCGATTTACGTAAACGCAACCGGCTACGACGACGTCTTAATAACGGCGTCACGTCGTTCTCGGGGGCCCGGCGCCGTGCCGAATAATTTTATTTAAATCGAGGTCGTTCGAAATACTCGCTTAAAATGTAAAACGGACGAACGGGAAAACATCCCGTAAATCGCGTACCGTAAAGATACGTATAAAAAAAAGGAAATTACCGAATGGTTTCGAAATTAACGTTTTCGAATCGCTACGGCGAACAAAATATAAAACCGCGCGCGTACGTTCGTCGTCGTCGGTTTTTTTTAAAACGACCGACGGTCGAGAGCAGCGGACGAACCGCAATCCGGTGTGTCGCCGACGTTTTCGTTTCGACGACGACGACTAGACGAACATCCGAAACGTATTATCGTCCGTTTTTTTTTTTTGTGTACCGCCGGTAGATTGTATAAACGATATTTCGTATAATTCGTCGTCGGGGACGTTATCTCGTACGCCGCGAAACGACCGCTAATACGCTACAGGAATTACGGGGGGGGGGGGAAACGTCGTTTCCGCGACAGTTTTCTATTCGGAAGTGTACGACTAACGGACGAATGAATCGTAAAGGTCGATTCACACATATCGGACACGAGACGGTCCAGTTCCCGGAAATCGGGTCAGTTTCAGTCAAGGAAAATATCGCCAAATTTAGATCGCGTTACACTCGTCAGTTTTTCTATCCGTCAGTATTTCTACGGTCGCAGAACCGAGAAGATTTGAATTCTCGCCAACGGTACTATTTGTTTCGACTGTCGATTAGTACGCAGGCGAAATGAACGTCTTATCGAACGCGTGTTCGGCAGCACGAAGCGCTGCGCGACTTCGCGTTTGTTAACGTATTCGGTTTATTCGAGAAATAAAAAAAAATAGTACCTACCCATTGTTTAACTCGCCTTAAGCGAACTGCTAATCGTCCGTTCGGCGCTATAGCTTTTCCCCGACGCGTATCTTTTTTCGTTAAATATACACAGACCTTAGTTGAGTAATGTATTTAAACGATATTCGAACGTTCCGAAATATTGATAACGTTTAGTGCCGTCATCGATCAATTCCTGACACACCCATTTTCGTTTCTTCGAATTTAATTGTTCCCAAATCGGGCGCGAAAAAAACTTTAAAACACGTCCGCGCGCGGATACATACGCCGAAAATGGTCGAAATCGGTCGGAAAACCGAGTGTTATTATTCGAAAGCCGGGGGTGATATGTTTTGTTGACGTTACGACCGTGAACGGTATACGCCCGATTACGGTACGCGCGCGCAATTACCGAACGATATTGCGCAAGCTCTTGAAAATTATTTTTTTCGGTTCGGGTTTTAAAATAGAGCGAAATTTAAAATTTCAACTCTCGAAAGGACGGCCGCGAGCGTACGAAAATACGCGAAACACGATCGGCGTCGTTTTGTCGTTCGGCGAACGCGTTTCCAATAAAAAGAGGAACATTCGAATACGTCGGCGTTACCGTGCATATATAGCGCAAAGCGAACTGTAAACAAAATGTTTATCGTAACGAACTTCTGTATTAACGAATTGTGCAAACGGTACGTTTATCAATATAAAAACCGTTTGAAATATCCGATTATTCATATTGCGTAATTAGGCGAGACGTACGGCGGTCATTGCATTCGCTGCTCTCGTATGTCGCCTACCGATTTATTCAGTGGAAATCGATATTTAACCGTACGCGTTAATTAACCGACCGCGGATTATGAAAAAAAAAATTATTCGTCCAGCCGGTTAGCCTCGTACTAGTCTATTTAAGAGACCCCTCCCCGAGCTCGTTGTTGGCCGTCCCGGGTTATATTACGTTTCGCGCGAAACGACGAGGCTCGTCGTACTGTACGTATTGTACTTGTACGCCATCGGGGTGCACCCGAACACGTAAAGTCCGATTGAGGCGGTCCGGTTGGGTTCCAACTTACGGTCGGCGAGATATCGGTGGCCGTTCGAAAGTCCGTAAACGACCAACGTAATCGACGGTTATCGATATCGACGAACCGTTTGCGGGACGACGCGCTAAAAACGACCGTCGAACGTGTCGGAATCGACAATTGATTAGAAATCGCGCGGAACGACCGTCTTGAGGAATCTTAAAATGCGTTTCCTCGAGCAGTCGTAATACGCGCGCGAACGTAATATTTTCGCGAGCGTGTTACGTAACGCGGTTAGACAATACATTAGAATAGAGCGGGACCGGGTTCGTTAATTAAGAAAAATATAAAAAAAAAAAAAACAATTACGGACGGGATACCGAGATTGGACAGGTGTCCGTTTCGCTTCCGTTACTTCGGCAACGAGTATTACGACACGCGCGCGCGCGCGTGTGTGGACGACGAGAACGCGAAAAGGTTAGGTTAGGTATTATATATTTTTTATTATTAAATTATATATTATAAAACTTTTTTATTATTATATATTTAGTATTATATTCGTCGGTACGGCGGCGAAAATATCGGTGTCGTCGGCCGCGCGCCGATATTACGTCGACCGTTTCCGCGGCGTTCCGGGACTGATTCGTTTCGAACGCGATCATTATCGCCGTGGCGGCAAATCGAATCGCGTTTGGTAATTACGGCGTCGTCGAAAGTACGATTATTCGCCGGACCACGGTCGCCGCCGTTTCGGCATAACCGTATCGCGAAATCGTGCCGGCCCGAATATCCGGGGATGGAGAGAGATTCGGAATTATTCCTGGACGTTCAACGGCGCCGAACCCGGGGCGAGGTATTCGCGGGCGAGGAGCGCGACTCTTTTCGGCACACGTTCGAACCGGTTGTAACGCTCGCTACGAACCCCCCGGTTGCGATTCGGGATAACGTTGAACGCGTGTATACGTGAATACGCGGTTCGATCGTCGGACGGGAGCTAAACTAACGCGACGTATGGTTCCGTACGAATCGGAAACGACGATAGAAACAACGACCGTTTTCCGACGGTTACGTAACGCGTACGGGCATTATTCGAAATTTTCGCGCCGGCAGACGACATTGTCGTCGGTCCGTCCAAGGCTGAACGTAATTAATTAACCGCCGAAATTGGAGCGTGCAATGGCTCAAGGGTAAATGGGCGCACCGGGTTAGGTGGACAATAGAGCGCGCGCACCGTGTAAAATGTTACGAGACGCGCAGGGACCTTGCGGCGCGAGAACGCGAAATCGTTTTTCGAAACGGCGAAAACACGCGCGGTTTAGAGAAAATCTGTACAAACGCGAAAACGGCCGTGTTCGCGCCCGTTCGTCGCGTCTTTTTCTCTCGACTTTTCGTAATCCACTTTCGGCTTCCGAAGGTTCGACACGAACGGATCCAATAAACTCGTCATAACGGTCCGAAATTGTCACTTACACACTCGCCCGTACGACGGTACCGGGGGCGGGGGACGATCCGACGTACGGCGATTTATCATCGGACACGATCGTTTGCTCGGATTTATCCGCTTACTTTTCAACGTATATTCCGCTACAAGAGCGAAACTAACGGACAAATTAATCGAACGTTTAATTCCGACGAAAATAAACGAACGATATCACTCGTGTAAATTGAAAAGAATTTTCCGTTTCCGATCTTACGGCGATTTTAAACGGTTTATTTCGGTTATACTATCGTCGTCGTTCGCCACCGGTGCTCTATTGTAGGCGTTAGTACAACGGAGAATATGAAACAAACATAATAACGAAGATTCCCTCGCGTATTTAGGCGTCGAATTAATGTCGAATTCTCTCTACCTCGGCCGTAAAACAGGTCGTCGTCAACAGGTCTACGCGGTTTTTTCCGCGGTAGTTTTCTATTTACCGCGTTCGGTGCCTCGGACCGATCGTAAAGTCGTTCCCCCGGCACCGTGCGTTCCCGAGTTGTCGCTTCGAAACGTTTTTTTTTTTTTTGGCGATTTCCGCTCGCGACGACTCCGTCACGGTCACCCGAAATTCGTACACCGCCTTCGAATAGCTACGCGGCGCATTTACAAATGGATCCGTCCGGCGAACGGTAAGGCTCGTGTCGCGCTAAACTTCGTACGGCCCTCCGGCCGATTTCGGTTCCATCTGACCGAACCCCGTGTCGGCGGGTACCGTAAATGTACGGCCAAGTGTCACGCGCGCCGGTCCGTTCGGCGTACCGAGTCGGGTAAAGAGAAAAAAAAAAAACGCTTTCCGAAAACGTGCGCGACAATTCCGAGCCGGTCATTTGTAGGTCAGTCCGCGCGCGCTATTGTAGCGAAACGACGTGTGGGCCGGTGACGGCGACCGACGCAACAATATGATCGTGTAGCGCGTTTTCTACGCAAACCCGTAAAGTTCGGACCGCGACACGAGCGCTGAGGAACGAGGGCGGAGGGGGTAACTAATACACGCGCGCGTGTAAACACTACACGAGTTTTAATCGAAGCCGTGACTACGAAATATGCGCACCCACGGCGTTACCGCACGAACGATAGTAAAAAAAAAAAACTATCGTACGCGACGGGTTCAGAAAACGCGGTTGTCGTGTACCAGCCGGCTCGGGCAGATCCCGTGTACCGATACAGCGCGTAATGAAATCGTACGGGCGATTACGGCCGAAACTAGGCCGGCTGTCGCGCGTAAATTGGTTAACCGTAGCGAACGACGTAGTGAACACGTCCGCCGGGCGGGCGTCCGTTGGCGGAAATTATCGTCAGTTCGGAGTATTCGTGCGACGAGACGAACGCGGCGTGATCGCCCGGTCCGATAACGTCGGAAATGGCGGAATACCTTCTCGGGCGACCGGCGGACAAACGATACGGGCGCGCGCGTAACATTTAAAATACGCTCGCGAATTGACCGTGCTGCGCGCGCGCGCGTACGTTGCGATATTTTTATATGTCGACACACACACACATGTCGCGTTAGTTTCTGCGTGACCGCCGCGGAAACACGGATCGTAAATAAACGCCCACGAACGAGACATTTTCTCTCCGCTCGAGGACAATCGGATACGTTTTTTGTTTTTTTACGGAAACCGCGGGACGACGTCCCGTTTTACGAAACTTTCCGGTGACGGGGCGCGCCAGTGGACCGACGTTGCTTCTAATCCTCGAATAGTTTCGCGAAATTCGCCGAGCGCCGAGCGATATTTCACGGCCGAAATCCGCGAACGTAAAAAGGTCGACGGTAACGTACAACGTTGAAAGCGAACCTCTCGATTGGTTTCCCATTAACGTATTCCTCTTCGTTCCGGCGAAATATCGGACATTTTGTTCGCCGTCTTAACACTGACCGGCGAATCGATCGATCGATGTTTTTGGCGAAAAACGTTTCGAGTTAACCGACCGATTTCGAAACGTCAAATATTTCAGGTACGGCCGAAATATAAATAATAATTTCGGACCTCGCCAAAGTTTCTACGTCGGAAAAAAAAAATACAACCGCCGCCGAACGAATTTCGGTATAAAGTTGTTTCTCTTTCGCCGTAACGTGTAACCGAAAACCTTTTTTTTCACTTTCGAGGTCCGGTTAATGTACTTTTAACGTTAAAGCGCTCGTCGTCGTTTTAAAATTCAATACGAAAACGCGACGCGAACTTAAAAATGAATAAACTCGAACCGTAAACGGTTAATAATATAACGTGTTCGGGCGTCACGAACGTTCCGAGCGCTACGGATATTCGTCGAGAAGTGCGTCTATATACGCGGGTGGTTGGCCAAGGACACCGATTACCGACGAAACTAATCGAAAAGTCCGCCGCCGAATAGTATTTTCTCGAAGAACGTTTGAAGCGTTTCGAACGAGTACTGTTATAAATCCGAAACGTATTCGTTTCACCTGGCGAATATTATATATTTCGTCCGTATATTTAGGAACGTCTAGTATATTGTTATGGAAGTCCACGCCCTTATCGGAACGACACAAACGACCGGGCCCACCTGTCCGAAATAAAGTCCGCGTCTACAAATTAGGAGTTACGGGCGATCGGTAAATACGATTTATTGCGACTTGTGGGTTGAATTTTCGTAATTTTCGAGCAATCGAGAGGATAATAAAAATAATAGATACCTACATAAAAAAAAGAAACGTATTATTACGTAAGCGTAAATCGTACACACTTCGGCGGGATAATTTATTCGTGAACTACGGTGTGTGTTGCAAACCGCTCGTTAAACCGGCGTGCGTGTATTTTCCCCCGACGTTTCCGAATTTGTCGCCTGTTTACCGTCGAATACGCAAAAAGGCCCGAAACGGTCGGCCAATTATTAATACGCTTTCGTCGATGGTCGAACCGGGCTCTGGACACTCTTGAACGTTATCGCCGAATATTATCGATATAATTTTCCTCCGGAAAAATGGCCGCTTATTATTGATAACATTTAACAGTGTCCGGAGCCTGTTAAAATCGACTAGAAAGAAAATTCGTAAACTCGATATTCTTTCTCATTTGTAAATGTTAACGTATTCATACGCGCCCAATGTATAATACGTTACAATTTACAATCGAGAAAAAAACGATTATTGTTTACAAAAACATATATTTTTGTGGGTATGGTCGTACTGATTTTCCTCCAAAAAGTTGGCGAATTCGTTTATCAGATTTACCTATACCTCTCACATCAGTGTCCATTCTGTTTAATCTATTGCGCGGTCGAACGGTAATTGTCCACGTACCGGGGGACGCGTCGTTTAATGGCCATTAAACGCGCACGCTGGCGATTATTATTACGCGCGCGGCGCGGTCGTCCGCGCTACGAAATTACCCTTTGCGCGGCACATCCGTACGTCGATTATTACGCTCCGGGATTTCGCGCCGGCGGTTATTGCCCGTTTTTCCAACGAATCTCGGCTACCACCATCGTTCGTCAGTAACGTTTCGCCGGTATCGTAAAAACAATTTCGAAAACAACGCCGAACGACGACGTTCTTCCGTTTCCAATACAATCGCGTTTAACGACCGTTGGCGACCGTGTCGGGAAGCCGTGCAAACTAATTAACGTGATTCCGGGTAAAACACAAAACACGTCCGTCGCTTTGCCGACCCGCAAGAAAGGAACGATTGAAAACGCGTATTACACACTCGCCGAACGGAGATACTACGCGTAACGTTAACCGTTAATTGTGCCGCGCTTGCGCGGCCACCAGACTTGGCGTATATTTCACTCGCGAAAAATGACCGCACGAGTTCAATACGATTTGTTCCCATTTTTGTCCACGAGAACGGAACGGCGTCCGACGATTTCGTTTTTGGCGTCGCGCGAGTACGTCGGTTCGACGAATGGACGCGCGCGATCGTTTACGAGCACGGCTTATATTAAAACGTTTCTCCGCGATCGTTTCGCCACATCCCATCGGCCGACGTCGTCGGTACGAAAACGCCGGTCACTCAAACGTTTCGCGCCAGTTCCCCGTGGTCGATAAACGTAAATCCGCGTCACCGTATTATTCATTTGGAAGGCGAAAACGTGAAAAACCCACTCCATTCGACGTCGTAACGGGAAGCTCGCCAGTGTCGTGACAAGTGGGGGCGGGGGAGGAAACTAAAATAAACGTACCCACCGTAAAATTATTCGTATAAAAATAATCGGCGAATCGTCCGTTGCGCGAAAAACCCGAAGTGGCGGTCCGGCACTGACGCGAACTGATCTCGTCGCCGTCGTGAGAGGCGCGCGCGTAATTAAAAACGCGTTCGAAAAGTGCGGCCAGTTAATAAACGGTAGGTAACAAAGACAGCGCGCGCGACAACGATTCGATTAGCCGTCGACGGGCGAAAACGATCGATTGATTCGTCGGGAAAACGTACATTCGTGTCGCAGCGGCCGTTGGACGCGCGTATTTCTACGCGAGTACCCGACGGGATACTCGGAAAATGGTCGGACGCGGTACGACGACGCGTAATGATTACGGCGAAATAACGGTCGGAAATACGGCGCGCGCGTAAATATTGCCCGTAATTGAACGACGTCGCGACGGTCGTCCCGTTCGAATTGCGCGCTATTTTGCACGTTTCAACGACCGTGGTTACGCGCTCGCTCGACGGGGAAGGGAGGGATTGTCCGCCGGACGGCGCGCAAAAATTGTGTACCGCGGACGTAATAATAATAGTACCGAGGTTTCGTCACGGTTAATTCCTTCGTTTTGTACGTAAAACGTGCGCGCCGAATTCGTCGTACCCGGCCGTACGGTATTCACGTACCGGCGTTTGTTTGGGCATCAAAAAAAAAAAAAACGAGAAATTAACGAGGACGCCCGAACGGTTTTCGTTTCGAAACCGCGGCGCTTTAACGTACGGTCGTCCGCGAGATTCGTTTAAAGACAAATCGTTCGCGGTCGCGTTAATATAATTCGACCTTCGGACGTTCGCTACCGATAAATACGGCGACGAATTCCGTCCGTACGAATACCACCGGCGCGTAGTCGGATTTTACTTTCGCGAAAAACTTGAGAGCGACGAAAGCCCTTCCGCCGCCCGGTTCGAATCGTTCATTCGCCTTTTACGCAACGCCGTTCGTCAAAAAGAAAAAAACGCGTCGCGCGTTCTTACGCAACGCGTTTAGTAACGAACGGAATTATCGACCGATCCAATCGGACGATCCGTCGCGACCTAAAACGAAAATCGGTTAGCGTACAAAGTACACATAGCCGACGGGGCGGTCGATACACTTTGTGTATAATAATGATTAACGGTTACGGTCGTACCGATTCGGTGAACGGGGACCACCTTCGGGCGTTGTTTCGTAAATGCCCGGAATGACGACGTAGCGCGTTCGGTGTGACGGAAACGCTGTACGCGTTTCCGGGCGGTTCGCCCCGACGGCGGACCGAATCCGGATTCGTCGAGAAACGAAACGGACGGACGACGGCCAACGATCTACGAAAATATACCGGTCGGCAATATCCACTCGTTCGACCGACATACGCGCAAATAACGTATCGGGTACGCGCGATTTTCAAGGGCGACACGTTCCGCGTCCCCGTCGCTTATTGTTTGTAGATGGAACGCCGTCCCGAACGTAACCAACCATTTGGCGAAGAAATAAAACGTAAACGACAACGCGCGACTAAGATTCGCGGCGGATTCCCCGTACCACGTTCGTGTAGGTCGCGTACGTTTCGGTAAATCGCCGTTCGCGGCCGTCTCGAATTATCGAACCGAGTCGGTCCAATAATATCGCGAATCCGAACCGGCTTTCGTTATTCGTTGGTTACGCGACGTAGATTTACGAAACGCGGGCGCTCGATAACGAGCCGCCCCACGCACCGCCGCCACTAAACGTGTACAAGCTCGGCGTAAAAATGCCGGCGACGCGAATTAAAAACGAATTATCCGGCGAACGGCGTTTCGGCAATACGTCGAGTACGTTATTATTACGCCAATTCGTAACGTTTTCGCCGAAGTTCGTTCGACAAGTCAATCGGCGTACGGTTTTTTTTTTTGCGGCCGGTCATTTTGCGCAATACGAATTCGCCCGGGGCCGCCGCTTACGTCAACCGTTTTACGGCCGTCGATGATAACGTCGTTTTTGCTATTGACAGACGGGTGTCTATTATAACGTATTCGTGCGTTATCGTCGTCGTTGTTCATTATACGTCTATCGCCACTAGTTTCGCGTATTCGTAGAGAAGGTCAATAGAAGATCGAGTATATTCGTAC
>JAIPRN010005419.1:0-10715 GCA_025469175.1 Geopemphigus sp. TES_GeoC_2020 | reverse complement strand
GGATATGAGAATTGCTGGTGTGTGCGTCGAGGATGTGGGAGATCGGGGCAAATGGAGGTTTAAGACTAAGGTGGCCGACCCCAAATAGATGGGAATAAGGCGAGGATGATGATGATGATGATGATGACAAAAAAAAAATTAATGAGTTACCTCGATTCCTTATATTATTTGTCACAAAATCATAAATGTCACTGTAATCTAAACAATTTTTTTATATTTATTGTCATAAAAGAACACTATTTCAGAAAAATTATATATTTGTTATTATATTTGTAATAATACAAAAAATATATTTTTATGTTCATTAAATTACAAATCATTATTTAAATATATAAATAATTAATTTACCTTTTTTGTGTTCAGCTTAGAACGAAAATAAAATAATATTTATAATATATAATATTTCATAATTTTAAACGTCATTTTTTCAATGCAATGTGTAAAATGTTTCTATAAATACAAACTTTAAAATGAAAAAAATATAAATAAGTATAATAATCCATTATAAAAATAATAAATTCATACATATAATTGACTACTCACAATAAACTGCATTGTATTACAATGAATAAAAATTAGAAAATTGTTATGTTCCTTATACAATACAATACGCTCGTACAAATAATAACATATTATTTCGTCTTTTTAACTTAAAATAATATACAAATATAAAGGCATATAATAATATATATCTTCAAATTTGTCATCAGAATTACCAATAAAGTATTGTATATTATTACAATATTTGAAATTACATAAAATTAAACAGTGGTATTTCTTGTATAATTTAAATGTAAATTGACCTACATTATTGACCTATTTATATTTGTAACATAATCATAAGTATAATTGTGTAATATATACATTTTTATATATAATATACATAAATAATATACTTTTACATAAACTAATATATTTGTGATTCTAGTATTTTTTTATTTTTAAAACAAAGATTATAAATACAATTTAACTGCTCACTTTTTTCTGAATTATTATGTTATAAAAATGTATGATTACAATTAGTTAATTATTCAAACTATTAAATTTTAAATTTTAAACAAACTATGTTAAATATATAATAAATGTTTAATATAAAATTTAAAATTGAGAAATTAGAAATATATATAAAACTTCATTATTAAATAATAGGGTCATAAGAATTATTAACTACTCACCGAACACTGCATTGCATTAGAACGAAAAAGAATTAGAAAATTAAAATATTACTTGAAGAATATTAAATGCACGTACAAAATAAATACTATGATTACAAATTATGTCGTGTGTTTTAAATAATAATCAAATATATAGATTAATAATAATATATATCTATATATTTAACATCAAAATTATCAGTTATGTATTGTATGTTATTACAATATTTGTAAAACATAGCATGAAATAATGATATTTTCTTGTCCAATTTAGAAGAATAATATACTTATTTATATAAGCAATAATTTATTAATCTTATGAGCCATTAATTATAATCAAAAATCTATTCTGAAATATATATAAAAGAATTTACGACAAATAATTACTCATAGTAATTATTTATAAATAATATATTATAAGGCATATAATGCCACAGCAAAGTGAAGTATAGTGAAACATTCATTTATTTTTTATTATAATTAGAAAAAATTGCTCCTTTAAAATTTTATAATATAATATAGTATAATCTTAATACTGTAATAAATTGTGTATTCAATGGAAATTAATGGATATTTTCATTTAAATTTCTTTTATAATAGAATATATAGTTGAAGAACTTCGTCTTAAATTACACACACACTCTATTCCATTCATAACATTGAATGTACGACTTTCTGAAGTATGTAACTACTATGTAAGTCAAAATTATTATGTCATTCTCAAAACATAGTTTCATTATATAAGCGATATTTGTTATCAATGTAACTACGCTTTACATATTTTGCCTGTAAAATGTATATCCATTATATACACATAAATACATTTTCAATATTCAATTATGTTTCCTGTTATTCAGTACTCAGTTATAGAAATTAAAAAATAAAATTTTTGTGCTCATTTTAAGTGATAAGCTAATAAATCATTATTTTATGGTCAAGTTTTTCGCTGCTTGCACATATATCTCTATGTTTATATTTTTATTTTAAGGGCTAATATAAAAAAATAAATATTAACCAACTTATTTCATTTACTCAATATTCACAAAATCATAAGTATTACTGAATTATAAACCAATCGTATTATATTTCTTATACGTAAATGAAACACTTATATAATCCAATCTATTTATAATTGTGATATTTATTTATTTTTTAAAACATTAATCATAAATTCAATTAATTTGCTCACTTTTCTCTGAATCATTTTATTAAAAAATTTAATTTTAGAATTAATAAATGATTCGACCTATACATTTTTGATTTTTCAATACAATATGCAAAATAAATTATACGTATATAATATAAAATCAAATAAATATAAATAAGTATAAAACTTCATTACTAAATAAGTTCATGTGAATAATATATAACTCACCAAGTTCTGTATTTTATTTATACGAAAATTAATTAGAAACTCAAAACGTTAGATATACAATATAATATGACCATACAAATTAAATACTAATAATAATTAATACTTAATAATAAAAATAGTGTCTACTATTTCTGTACGAAAATGTTTTTGTGGCTATAGTAGTATTTTTTCTATAAAGGTTTGAAACGAATGTGTTTTTTTCTCTTGGATATAACAAGTGTGACGAAAAACACGAGCAACGGATCAATGTGAAATTTATCGTAAAATTAAAAACAACTCCAACTTAGCGCTATAAGTTGTTGATAGAAGCCGATGATAAGAATTTTCTATCTCATGTAGGGGTTTTCGAATGATATAAACGGTTTTCTGATTGTCAAGTCCAGGTTCTGAAACCAACGTCCAGGTCGGCTTGTCACTGTTTCAATTCCGTAAACAATGATCCAAATTAATGAAATTTTGCGCGGAAATTGTCGAATTAATATTCGGATGATTGCTGAGACTCTAAACGCTGATAAAGGAACTGTCAGAAAAACACGGTAAGAGCTAGTTCGTAAGGAACGGCCAGAGTTATATAAAAATAAGACGTGGATCTTGCACCAGAACAACACATTTGCTCATAACGTGTGAAGCGTTATTTAGCCGCTAGATGCACTCCAATGTTCGAACACGTGCCGTACTCGATTGATTTAGAATCCTGCAACGTATATGTATATGTTTATATGAGTGAATATATTTATAGTTTTTTAATATACAGTCCACAAATTAAATGCCAGGTAAAGTCTCCTATTTTTGGAGACCCTTGGCCACAACAAGTATACATTTATCAAAAATAAAAAATAAAATACTTGTACTCATTTAAAGTAATAATATATTAAGATATCGATAAATTAACGGTCAAGTTCGTCACTGCCAGCAAAAATATATATAGACCCACCGCTAGCCGGCGTGGTGGCCAGAATAGCGGGAGGATAACGCATTTAAAGCGAAATCTGAGTTGACTAACCGATGTCAACTTAAAACTTAGTCGGTACTATGGGGGTGAGGAACCCTATTAAGCGCCAGATCAATTGCTGATCCGTCGCACGATGCCCCACCTGTGGCTGAGGAGCTTACTGAGCTGTAACGTGGTGGTTGTGGGACCGGTGCATGATAGTAGAAAATGCAAGCCACTTACCCGGTGGTAAACCGGGGACTAAACGACATTTGTCGTCTCGGTTAAAGAATAGGGTACGAACACCTATTGGTGTTAGATATTAGTAGTCCACAGTCGACTCTTGACTTAGGTTATGGATCACGGCGAACCTTGAATAGCGTTGAGCGCCAATGGAAGGTGCATCGTGATAAGGGCTTGCCCTAAAACCTGGGTATCTACGCCAGCACAAATATATTGTTCGTGATTTTCTCGTTTTAAGAGTTACTACAACGAATATCATAACTATCTCATTTCATTCGCTCATTTGTCACAAGATATTAATTATAACTAGATTTTAAAATAAACTATTTATAATTATTGTACGTAAAAAATACACGATTAAATAATACGATAGATTTGTATTTCTAGTATTCGTTTAATTATAAAAACATCGATCATAAATACAATTAAGCTGCTCACCTTTCTCTGGATAATTTATTCATAAAAATTTAAGTTTATAATTAATAATTTATTCAAACAACAAAATTCCAATACTTAAATATAATATAAAAACTATATTATATTAACAATATGTACAGTGAAGGAAATATATATATTAAACTTCATTATTTAATTAAATATTCATACCAATAATTAACTACTCACTGATGTCTGCATTGCATTAAAACAACAAAAAATTACAAACCTAAAGTATTACTTATACAATATAATATGCTTATTCAAAATAACTATTTTGATTATATACTGTTTTGTGTGTTTAATTTAAATAATACACAAATATACAGTTATATAATAACACATATCTCGATATTTTGCATTAGATATACTAATTTTAAATTGTATTACCTTTGAACGAGCAATTCTTGTTAGATATATGTATATAATCTAAATCTTGGAAACAGCTCCAACAATTTTTATGAAATTGAGTATGAAGGGGATTTTAAGGGTGATAAATCGATCTAGCTAGGTTTCATTTTTACTTTTTTACTTTTTGCTATAAAAACGTCGGAAACGAAAAAAAAATCGTGTGAATCGTTAAAATTGTCGTTGAAATTCCAACTTTTTATCAAATATGCGTAAGGCTATAATTTTTAGTTTGATGTAATTAGATTTGTAATATAAATTTAATCACAATTGTGAGAGAATTTTTTCGAATTTCAAACTTATTTTTTATTAACCAGTTCTAATTGTCGTGGACCATCAATAGGGTACTCAAATTCAAAATCTCAACGAAACAAATTCAACAACGTAAACAAAAATATACCGAGAAAAGCTCAATCACCTGATATTAATAATTAAATAAAAATGCATAAATAGACAAAGGAGGTGATAATCATCTGGAATAATGTTATATAATCCAAAAAAAACTGTTACATTGAACGGAAAAACATTCTTACAAAATGCTTCAATAATATACAAACAGAATATTAATTTATTCAACTAGTTTAATAAGATAATAAATTTATCATTATATATCATATCGAATTATTTTCAGTTAGCAAAATAATTTTTGGATGATGTTTTCATTTTAAAAGTAACCACTATGAAAATAAACATACTCGTCCTTCATATTAATTAGCTACCTCGTTTTCATTGATCATTTTTAACAAAATCTAAAATTTCACTATTTTCTAAACACACTTTATATATTTATTTTAAGCTTATAATCTTCTATTATAGAACAAACAATTTTTATGAATCTATTATTCATTTATTTCTAAAAAACAATACTTAAATATATAAATAATCTACTCTCTTAATTTTCTCTGATATTCATATAAAAATTAATGAATATACAAATTAAATAATTTATATTAAAAATGTCATTTGTTCAATACAAAGGTAAAAAGTTTTTTAATTGTAAAATTTAAACGAGTAAAATATTAATTAATATAACATTTTAATTTTAGATAATTAATAAATACATAGGTATATAATATATATATATATCGACATTTGTTATTTGACAAATATTGTAGGCTATTACAATATATGAAAACACATAAAATGAAAGAATGTAATTTTCTTGTGCACTTTAGTAGTTATTAATATTAAAAAATAATTAAGTACTCTTATAAATCATTGATTATAAACAAAATTTTACATCGAAATATGTATAAATGAAATAACCAAAAAAAATAACTTATAAAATGGAATTAAAAAAATATATAATAAGGTATACAATGCCACAACTAAATGTAGTATAGTTTGTTTGATATTTATTTCTTAGTATAGTAATTAAAAAATAATCGAGTAATAATGTAATAATAAAATATTGTATAGTCCTAATGTTGTTATGAATTGTAATATAGATGTATATTAAATAATATTTTTATTTAAAATTCTTCATATAAGAGAATATATCTTTGTACAACATTATTACATAAACTCTCTTTTCTTATAACATTATTGATTTTATGAATTTCTGAAATGTATAACTAATACTAAAATAAAAAAATTATTTTGTTCTTAGCAATTTGATAAATCACATAAGCGATAAATTGTTGATGAATTTACACTTTTAAAAACTTCGAAATATGAAAACAATTTATTTTTATTAAATATATATTTTGTTTTTTCAAAATGCAATAATATTCTGGGATATTCAGTATTATCTTATCAAAAGTTAAAAATATAAAAATTGAAATATAATTAAGTGATCATAAGTTATTATATCTTTAATTGAATGGTCGAACTTGCAAAAAAAAATATAGTATCTTCGATAGTTTCATTTTTATTCTTAAACATTGAAATAAAAAGAACTAAATCGGTCGTAATAACATAAATATAAATAATGTAACAAAATAATAAAAACTACAGTATAAATAGTATACATTTTATATTAATTCAATATTTAAAAATGTCCATTATTTCATATAATATTTTGTATTTCCAATATTTGTTTAAAAATATAAACAACAATTTTATAGAAATATGAACCACTTACCCTTAACTGCGAAATGATAACACGAAGAAGAATAACAAATGTAACATATTACTAAATAATTTTATATTCGTATACAAATTAAAGATTATGATTTCAAATTATTTTGTGGGCTAAATTTTAAATAATTAAAAATATACAGGAACATAGTAATATATATTTTATCATTTAACATTATTGTTAACAATTATGTATGGTATATAATTACAGTTATAAGATATAGGTAATAATTTAGCATTAATCATAACAACGAGTTTATTTCTAGAGAGTAATAATATAAGCGTAATGATATGCGTTTTTTTAATAATTGCAATAATTCGTCAATTTAGTTACTTTAGAATTTTATTCGGATGAGTAAATTTAACACAAACTTAATATTATTTTTATTGAACATATAAGTATGTGGCACTAGATCTTCTTATTTAGCTGATCATATTATCGATTTATATTTTATACTTAAATATATTTATAATACGCAGAATAAGTCATAATAAATAAAATAAAAAATTCATAAATTCATACGTAAGTGATGATTTTTATAGGTTAAGTTATATATACTCTGTATTCTAATTATATTATTACTTGAATGACTTTCTAAAATATATAACTACTACTTTGTAAAAAATAATATCTCATTCACGAGACATTGATAAGTTCCAAAGTTCCGAGGGGTTAGATTGGTTTATTTATTGTTTATTATTCCTTAATATTTGATGTAAATATATCCCATCTTTTTTTTTACGGTTTTTTTAATAAAATATACTCTAATATTGTTTGACTCTATTATATATATTTTGTCTGCCATTATTTTGAATTTTGTTTACTTCATCTTCTATGATTTCACTTAATAATGACCAGTTTAGGTTTTTTATTTTGTATATTTTACTTTTGTTATCGTATATATCTCCTTTCCTAAGAATAAACTTTATTTTTATAAGATATTATAACTTATACACATTTTGGAAAGTACGTTCTATTTCTAGTCATTGGGCTAGAATAGGGGTACTGCAAAGCGCTGAATTTATATAAGAGGGAATAACATACCACGATTGATAAGATTAGGCATTGAGTCATTCATAACATGACTAGGTTGTTAGTTTCCAGTAATTTATCAATTCCTTTATCCCAGTTATCAGTTTCTTTAAGAACCCCAAGTTAGCTATGAGCATTGAAGTATCCAACTATGATGTATAGATTGGGTATTTGGTTAATAATATGCTAAAGTCAGATTTTATATATTGTTTTTGCAAAGGTAAGTAAATATTACATATTGTAAAATTTTTCTATTGATCAATTTGTATTGCTATGATTACTATATCATTAATTTTATGTATTTCTTCACATGGAATACATGATTATATGTATATTGTTTTACCTCCAATTTATCTGAATTCTGTTGTTCTAAATTTGCCAAATCATTGGTAATTTCTTAAGAATAAAGTGTAGTTGCCTTTTAAATTTATTTCTTGTAAGTATATAATTATAGGATCGTTGTTTGGATAATAATTTTTAGTTCGTTTATTTTTATTAATTCCATTAAGGCTATTTATTTTTTATTAATAAAAAATTAAAAATCCGAAAATTGTAATAAATAGTATAATAGATGAAAATTATAGAGTACTTGTTATTTAAATTTCATCTTATAATAGGGTTTTTCGTAGGGAAACTGCCCAAAATTACGCCACCTTATATTCCAATTATATTTTGAAATGAATGACATTCTAAAATATATAACTTCTACATTTTTTCAAATAATATATTATTCATATCAGTTATCCATTTAAGTGATAAATGCTGAATAAATCTACGCATTACAATATTAAATACATATCAAAGATATTCGTTATATTGACATAATACTACTTTTTAAAATAAAATCTTATTATCATTTATCCTACAAACATTTATCAAAAATCAAATTGGTTTTCTTATTTTATATGATAATAATTTATTAAATCATTATTTAAAAGTTAAGTTTGTAGATATCTGTAGTAATATTTTTATTTAAAGGTTTACTATTAGTAAATTAATTTATTAATCAAATCATTTTACTCCTTCAATTGCCACAAAATCCTAAGTCACACTGTATTAAATAACAAACTTTTTATATTTACTATACGTAAATAACTTTTATTAATACTCTTTAAAATGTAATATATTTATAATTGCGATATTCATTTGATTTTAAGAACATGGATTATAAAAACAGTTAAATTGCTCACATTTCTCTGCGACATTTTATCAAAAAATTAAATGTTATAATTTATAAGTAACTCAAAGTATAAAATTCCAATTTTTCAATATAATATAAGAAATTTAAAACGAAAAATCATTAATAAATTAAAAACTTTATTTTAAATAAAAGATAATTTTAAATAATAATTAACTACTTACTAAACACTGCATTTTATTACCATGAAAACGAATTATTAATATAAAATATTTGATCAATCATATACTATGCCCATATAAATAAAATACTATGATTAAAAATTACTTTGTTTAAATATGTGCAAATATATAGGTATGTAATTAAATATATATCAACATTGAACATAAGAATAAGCACTTTAATTAATACCAAATGATTTTATTAATTATAGATAAATTATACGCTCTTATAAAATCATTATAAAGATAAAGTTAAGGTAAATAAAGATCAAGTTTGTCGCTGGCATCAAATATATTATGTTGATGATGTTATATATTTCAAGGGTTAAAATTGTCTTTCTTCTACTCTCAATTTCAATCTAAAGTTTGGTTTGCAATTAATTTCCTCTCTTCTCTATTTTTTACTTTTTTTTTATTAGTTGGTATAAATTACATTTTTGATCCCTTATTAACTGTTGAATGTGTTCTTGTTTTGGTCGTTTTCAATAATTTTTTCTTTTCACAATTCCTTTTATAATTAGTCTAAATAATTGTTCATGTGGAATTTATGTCTTATCCATTCGTTCCATTTTTTTTATTATACTTTTCCACAATAGCAATCCTTCCGACTTTCTACCAAGAATCTCTTTATTGTTTACTCTGTCCATCTGGCTTATTTTTAACATCTTATGCATATGTTTTTTATAGGTTTTTCCTAATTTTAAGACATAATTTTTGAAATAAGCAAGGTTTTTTAATATTTAAAAATATTTTGGCTTGGCAAATTCGTTTTATTTTTCCATTCTTATTACGTTCATCTTCGCTTATTGTACTTTCTAATTACACAAATTTGTCTACTTGATCTATTCTATGGTCTCCTCTTAGCTTAATACATATACATAAATTAATGTGCTTTATAATTTTGTAAGTCGCGTTTTGTTGCCGGTTCACGTCGGCCGTGTGTGTCTTGTTATCTTAATTGGTGCGATATCTTCGTGTGCCGTACGGCTGCTTCTAAAGTCCACTGAATTTTCACATATTTATAAATATATTTCAATAATTTGTTCGGTTACTTTGTTCTTTCCTCGTGTGTTTTTAACCGATTTCGCCCCTTTGGGGCATGTCCTCCTCACCCAGGAGTGGAGGCAACCGATTTGCACCGCTGTCGCCTGGGGATTCTTCCAGGGGATCCACGCGTCTCAACTCGTCCAGTGATGAAACCAAGATAAAAATGCCTAAAGGGAAAAAAAATTCCTCCGAAATTTCTCTGATAAACAAATCGTCATCGAAAAAATTCAAAGCTAATGATCTTGAATCCAGTGTCCTCAATCCACAACGTTCTGAGTATTCCTCGTCACACAATGATGGAGATAATCAACATATTTCCAGGCCATGTTTTTCGGATGATTATGCTGGTCTTCTTATGGCCATTATCTCTCCTTTAGATACTACCAACGGCAGACCGAATTTAAATCTTATATCGGCCGGAAAATTCCTCACGAAATATTTCAACGATGTACTCTTTATATGCCCTGCCGGCTCCAACCAAGTCAAAGTTGTTTTTGACTCAACTCATAACGCCAACACTTGTATTTCTTCGCGACTCTGCAAATCTAACGGTTACAACATCTCTATTCCCAGTTCTCTATTTTACTGCTTCGGGGTCGTCAGGCTGGAAAACATATCAGAAGAGGATTTTTGGGACGGTTACGAATCTCC
>JAIPRN010005418.1:0-10719 GCA_025469175.1 Geopemphigus sp. TES_GeoC_2020 | reverse complement strand
GCTAAGAGAGAGTTCTGGCGTAAGGTTTGCTCCAATCCCAACCCATCTGTTAACCTTTCTGATTTTTAGAATATTTCAAATCACTTTAAAAACTGCATTCAACGCACTAATCATCATTACAACGAGGTTGATTCACCTCTTTCTGCGACAAGATTACTCCTTTTTACACCCCTTCACTTAATGAAACTGGTGATTGTGCTATCTTGAACTTTATTTCAGACAAAGGTAACTTTAATTATTTTTTCGGCGCCGTTCTCTTTCATAGAACTTAATAATGCCATTTTATTTCGTAAATCCTCTTCCCCTGGTCTGGATGGCATCTCTTCTATTATGCTAAAACATATTCCTCGTCGTGGCTTAGAGATCTTACTTACCATCTTCAATCAAATTTGGATTAGTGGCACCATTCCTTCTTCATGGAGAGAGTTCCGATGTATCCCTATTCCCAAACACGATGCTTCTAGCGGTTCCTATCGTCCCATTGCCATCTCCTCAACAGTTTGCAAGATAGTAGAATTCATTTTGAAAAATCGATTAGAATTTGATTTAGAAACCAATTCAATTCTGCCTAAAAACTTATATGACTTTTGCAGGGGCTTGGGAATTTTTAATTGTCTGGCAGGTCTCATTGATCCAATTTACCAGTCTTTCTGTTGTAAGTAATTTTTGAGCGCTTTTTCATAGATTTAAAAAGTGCGTATGACTCTGTTCACATTCCAACGTTACATAATAAACTTGTAGAAATCTCGTTACCTCGCACATTTTGTTCTTTTATTTAAACTCTTTTTTCACCTCATTTACTCCATTTTATCTCTCCAACTGGATAAGAAGAAGTTCGTACAACTTATCGTAGTCTTCCACAAGGCAGTTGTCTGAGTCCCATCTTATTTAACGTGTATAGTTCTTTTATTAGTATAAATCTTTCTGAAGATGGCTTCAACATCTTATTTTACACAGACGACATTGTTATCTTTACCCGTCATAAAATACTAGATAATTCAATATTCGATTTGAATTTAGTTCTAGATGTATTATCTAAAGTCTTCTCCTTTATTTTCTTGAAAACTGCTCCTGATAAGAGCAATTTAGTAGTGTTTACAAGCAAACCATATAATATAATTACTCCTGTCTTTTTAAACGGTCAGATACTACAACTCTCTGCTTCTACCAAATATCTAAGTATGGTGTTGGATTTTAAATTGAGATGGGTTCCTCACTTTCAACACGTTCTTTCGTCAATTTATAAATGGTCCAATTTATTACGATCCGTGGCAGGATCTTATTGGGGCACATCCATCTTGGCTTCTGCCTATTTTTAATTGCGTGATCCATGCAAAAGTAGACTATGGTTTCTTTTTCTTTTCCTCAGCATCCAAAGTCCATCGCAATAAGCTTAATGCTCACCTAGCTGCCTGTTTTCGTGTAGTCATCCGGGCAGTTCATTCCACTCCCCGAGAGTGTTTGAATGTCGAGTGCTGCTGTTCTCCAATTGAAATCAGGAGTAGATTGCTGGCTTGCAAATTTTTACTCAATTCCTTGTCGTCCCCAAATTCATTAATTTTCGATGCTTTTGTAGATATAAAGAATTCTTGAAGATATGTTGGTAAATCTCTTTCTACCCTCGCCTCCATGTGCTACTTCATGAACTAATTGATACCTTTTGTGTGGCGTTCCAACAAATGTCTTTTCCTGTACGATGTTCTTTTAATTCTCTTTTATCTTCTACTTTCATTAAAATTGATTCTTCATTCTTTAGTCTTCCCCATAGGTCCCTTTTTAATTTATCTCCTCTTGTGGTTAATTATCCGTTTCTGTCCTACATCGCTGAAGAATTTCTTGATTGGTGTCTGGTTTTTACGGACGGTTCTGTCTCGACGGACTCAGCCGGATATGCAATTTGTATTCCTAACTTTCATATTTCTTTTTCTAATCTTCTCCATTGTTTTTCCTCTTCTTTTTCTACAGAACTTCATGTTGTAGTTTAAGAGTTATTAATTATTCAAGCTCTCCCTCCTGATAAATATCTCGTTATATCAGATTCTCAGTCCGCTTTATTTGCTATTGTGGCTAATCATTTTATCTCGCAGTTCTCTGAATTTTTCATTCTTATTTAGGCTTTAATCGCCAATTTAGAAGCCAGACTATATTTTATTCGTTTTTTATAGGCTCCTAACCACGTAGGTATCTTTGGTAACGAAATGGCAGACTCTCTAGCGAAATGCGTGACTTCTTTCCTTCCTAATCATGGTATGTCCAAAATCCCTTCTTCCGAACTCATTTCTCATTTCCGAAAATTTATTTGTTGTGTATGGAAGGATATATGGTTCACTTCTAATTCTTTTACTAAATGGTACAAATCAATTGTTCCGATTATCCCACGATCTTCTTGGTTTTTTAATTCCAAACTTTCGAGATCCTACATTGTGTCCTTATCTAGATTAGTATTCGGTCATAACAGATTACCGGCCCATGGTTTTTTGTTGGGTCTGAATTCTTCTCCTTTTTATATGTGTAATTCCTCTTTGGAGCCTGCGAAAGGAGATTTCGTTCACATTTTTTAAATTGTCCCAGATCGTCTCGTTTCAGGTTCCCATTTTTTTCCTTCTTGTTCGACCATAATTATCGACAGCTCTCTTTTTAACATATTTAATTCATCTTGTCCGTTCATTATATCCAATCTTATATTTTATTCATGTCTTTCGGTTTCATCATTTGATTTTTCTTTCCCTTTTCTTAACACTATTATAATTTTATATCAATTGTTCTTTACCACTTTTAATTTCTGTAGACAATAGCTTCATTGTATTTTATTCATGTTTTATATAATTTTGTTCTTAGTTTCTTATTATATATACTTTAATTTTTTTAATGTTAAACTTTAATATGTTGTTTGTATGTAGCTATTTAAATTTAAAAAAAAAATATACTGAACACAAATATTTTTAAGATTTTTTAATAAAACAGACTGCCCCTCGACCTTCATGGAATACCGACTATACCAAAAGAATCTCGTAGAAAATAAGAAATATAAATATATATAAAGGACTACGACCACAAGCGTCGGTGACTAACTAACGGTAAATTGCTCAACCGCTCGCAGCATAATCAAAGAAATAGGGACAAAATAGGGCACTATCATAAACACATTAATTTAAAAAGAGTGACAAATCGGAGAAATCATACATATAGCACGCCTAATAGTTATTGATAAACTAACATTAAATCACCCGATCAACTGTGGCACGAAGGAACCAAATCAAATATCTTTACAAATTACAAGAAACTGAACAAATTTCACAGGAAACATATTCGAAAGTAATAGATATAAAAACACATAAATAAGACGACCGTAAGAGCTGATGTCTTGTACTTAATTTCAAACGATTCACAGATATATATAGCATATATCACGACTTTTTTATTTGATATTACGAATTAAATAATTTATTATTTAAACGGTGTAAAGTGCATACACAATAACATAGGCTTCTTCATATAAAATTTAGAATCACATTTACTATTATCATATGAACAATCATTTCGAATTTTAATAAAATGTTGGTTATAATGAAATATTTATTTTGTAACAGATAGAAATAATAGTTTATAACTATAGTTACTGAGGGTAATTTGTAATCAAAAACACAAATATTGAAATCATTTTAATGATAATTCGTTAATATATCATTTTTATGATAACGATTGTCAATACCAGCACTGATATTTTGTGGTAGAAGTTCTCGTTTTAATAGTTACTACAACAAAAATAAAAGTCTCACAAAGAAATAAAAATTATCTAAATATATATATTGAAATCATTTTGTTTATAGTAAGTCGCATACCGTAGCGATACATGCGTGCTTTTTCGCTCTCCTGTATTTTTCTTTTTTCATCAATCATAAAGTGTATAATTATTTCAAAATTAATATCAACTGATCCATAATAATACACAGATACCAGATCTGTCATCTTTCTAAAACTCCAGATGACATCCAGCCTAACAACAACAAAAATAGAGACTTGGTAAATTTAACTATTATACCGTCACTAAACATAGCAGCCACTACTAATAGTTCGGAACTCCCCGGTCAGGTCAGCGATCGTTCCAATATTATCTCATTTAAAAATGACCGATACTGTCAATAGACCGTTTACCAGTAATGCACACACTAGCAATGGGCAAATAAATAAAACAAATTTAATTCCATTAATAAACCAAATCGCGCAGAGCGCTTTTACTATGTCGAACACTCAAATGAGGTCTTTTTGGAAGACAAAATTCTCGATTCCGAATTTCATGAAGTCAAAAATAAATCTAAACGCGCCTTTTCTTCAACCAGCTCAACCGAAAAATCAGAATTAAAAAAACCCAAACCCGTCTTTGTCAGTACAAATAAATTCAATGCTCTCATGACGCATAACAATGAAAGGTCCGCTGAAATGAATAATGCACTAAAAAATCACCTCAACAATACCAATGCCGAACAAGGAAAACGTATTCCACTGCCACCACCAATTATCGTTAGGGGAGTGACCGATTTTATAAGTGTTCGATCCGACCTAATAAATTTAGTTGGCAAAGACAACTTTTCATTCAAATCTACAATCAATAGTTTAAAGATCATATCAAATAACTCAACGGTATACCGAACAATAATCCATTATCTAAAAGATAACAAGGCCGAATATCATACATATCAGCTCCAAGATGAAAAAGCATTAGCTAAATATATATATTGAAATAATTTTGTTTATAGTAAGTTAATAAAGCACTATAAAAAGATCGAATTTGTCTGTGGTACGACAAATATTTAACGTGTGAAGTTGCCATTTAAATGGTTACTACAATAAAGTTAAATAGTACTTTAAGAAATAATAATTATTATTAGTAAAATTGTATTCATGTGACAATTCGTCATAAAATCATATATAAAACCGCATCATAAATGTTTTTTATGTTTATTATAAGTATTATACGTATAAAATATTCAATTATATAATAACATATTTTTGTAACTTCAGTATATTTTCCATTTAAAAAAATTAATTTAAATATAAAATTAAACTACATACCTAGTGCAACACAAAATCATCAGAAAAAAAAGAAAATTAAAATATTACAAACAATACATTAGGCACACGATCATATTAAATGCTTAAATTATAAACATATTTTATGTGGTTAATTTCAAACGATAAACAAATGTATAGATATATTATTACATATATCACAACTTTTAAAATTGTTATTACTACTTAAATAATTTTATATATATATATATGTTGTAGAACTCATATACAATAACACAGGCATCTCCATGTATAATGAAGAATTAAATTTACTTATATTAAATTACAATGATTTCGAATGTTATAATACATTAAGAATATGAAAATATTTTTTTTTAATATATATACACACGTTGTTGCTAAGCTTAATTATTAATAAAAATTATAATTTTTGAGTTCATTTTTATAATAATTAGTTAATATATCATTATTTATTAGATCGGACTTGAAAGTGCCAACACAAATATTTTATGTGCGAAGTTGTCATATTAAAAAATTGCTAAAACAAATGTAAATGTACTAAAATATAATAATAATATTTAGCTAAATATTTTCACGCAATCATTTGTCACAAGATAATTAATATAATCGAAATATAAATATATTTTTTATTTACATTAAACCTATATAGGTAATAATATATACCTATATTTACTATACGATACAATAAATTTGATGCTCCAGAATTATTTATTTATTTTTTATCTAAATTCTTTAAATATACAAAAACACTACATATAACCACCTGCATTACATTAATAGAAGAATATTAGATAATTTACAAAATAATATAACATTATTACGTACACTTACAAATTATATGCTAAGGTTTTAATTTATTTTATGTACTTAATTATAAAAGATACATAAATGTCAAAATATATTTTATTATATATTTCAAGGTTTATATTTCTTAATATCATATTATACGGTAGTCTAACTTTGTATAACATATATATCATAGCACAGATTTCGTCGTCTATAGTTTAGATAATTATTAACTTATATTAAATTCAAAATAATTCATATTTTAGTAAATCATTACGTATAAAAAAGTATTAATTTTGATAAAAATATAAATAATTAACGAACTTTGAATAATTTGTAATAAAAATACAAATATTGAACAGATTTATGTGATAATAATTTTAATATATCATTTATAAATATATATATATATATATATATATATATATCATTATATATTTTATATATTGTTTATCATCAATCTATGAGATCAAGCTTGATCGATCTGTTTCTATGAATATTTGTCATAAAATCATATAGTAAACAGTATCATAAACCTGTTTTAATGTTTATTATACGTATATAACTTGCTTTATATAAAACCATATTTTTGTGATTCCAGTATTTCTTTAATTATAAAAAAAAATTTCAATATACAAATAAACAACTCACGTTGCGCTATAATTTGTGATGTCAGGAAACAATAAAAAAATTAAAATATTTCAAATCTATTCCAGCTTTTTCTAACCCAATATAATATACATATACATAATAAATACTAAGATTATAATCATATTTCCCGTGCCTAATCAAATATGATATAAAATGTATACATATTTTTGAATATATATCTCTATATCATATCTTACATACATTATAATAATAATATAACATTATTGTTACCAAATAGAGATTATAGCATACTACAATATAGTAAAACACATATAATTTAACACATAATTCTTAATCCCAGCGTGTTTTCAGATTGGTTAGAGCAAATAGCGTTGAACTTGTAGTTGGTATTCCTAGTTAATTGGTAAACCTTGTGGTAAGAATTTATGTGCTCTATGCCAATAATATTAATTCAGTTTTAAAAAAAAAAACAAAAAAATCAGGAATATAATAATTGAAATCATTTTATCTATAGTAAGGTAATATAGCATTATTAAAAGATCAAATTTGTCAATGGCACCACAAATATTTTTTGAGTAAAGATGTTATTTTGGTGGTAACTACAACAAAAGTAAATAGTACCACACGAAATAATAATAACCAAAACTTATTTATCTCATCATTTTTCATAAAATCATATATAAAAGAGCATTATAAAATTTTTTTTGTTGATTAAACGTATATAATATTCCATTATATAATACCGTACTTTTGTCACTACAGTATGTCTTTAATTATAAAAAAAATATTTAAATATACAAATAAACTATTCACGTTTGGCTACCATCGTGATATCAGGAAACAATATTAAGAAAATTATAATATTTCGAATACAATATAATGTACTTATACATAATAAATACTAAGATTGTAATCATATTTCTTGTGCCTAATTTAAAATGATAAAAATTGTGTACATATATTTCACTAAATATCTATTTATTATATATATTATAATATATAATTATATAAGTTACTGAAGAAAATTTGTAATCAAAAATACAAATATTGAAATAATTTCTAGATAACTCGTTTATATTTATGATAGAGATTGTCAAGTGTCAGCATAATTATTTTCTGAGTTATGTTTTAATTTTAATAGTTACCACAAAACAGTAAAATTACCACCACGACATAATAATTAGCTAAATCATTTCACGCAATTATTTGTCACAAGATTACTTATATAATCGTAATGTAAATGTATTTGTTATTTACACCAAATATATATATATATTAATATTCTATTATATAATACAACATATTCGTTGCTTCAGAAGTATTAATTTATTTTTAATAGAAATACTTTTTATATACAAAAATACTACTCACAACAGCCTGCACCAAATTAACAATAGATTATTACATCATTTAAATAAAACTTTAACGATAATATATGCAGTTACATATTAAATGCTAAGATATAAACCAATTTTATGTGAACAATTATAAAAGATAAACAAATATAAAGATATCTTTTATTCTAAATAACCACAGAAATAACACATATTATTTACACAAAAAATTTATAATATAATTGTATTGTAATCATAGCTATGTAATCATAGCTTTAAAAAAAAATATATCATGCTAATAGGTACGAATCAAATGAAAACGTGTTTCTTATTAAGCAAATAGAAAAATAACGAAAAACCATATAACATTCAACATACAAAAATGCAAGGCTTAATACACCGGTTTTGATGAACAAAATAAAAAACAGAAATAACACCCTCGCAACAGTCAATCAATCAGTCGGTGAATCACCGGATAGCGTTTGTCTCCCCACGAGGGACAGATAACTCTCATATTTAACAGTGTGCTTATGTTAATATAAGTATATAGTACACATACATATTAAATATTTAGATTATAATCATATTTGATGTGTATAATTTTAAATGAAGAAAGAAATATATAGATGTATTATAATGAATATCTCGGCATTTTAAAATATAATTATATATTTATATATATATGAATCTAACTCATTTCGGACAACACAGCTCATGCAGGTTCAGCAATCCTTATAAAATCTTCATCATCTTTTACCCCTGCCCTATCACTAAAGAAGATTTTTTACAAGCAGCAGTAATTACTCTTAAAATAAATCATATACCAATTTCTGTCGCAGTAACTTACAACCACCCACATAATTTCCACACACACTAGCAATCCTTATGTCACGTTCAATTACATAACCGTTTTTACTGCTTTCAAATCATCTCCCCTCATAACATGAATTAACGATCATGATCTTCTCTCTCACATTATCCACCATCGACAATATACCTTTGCTTCCTTTTTCATATTCATTTCTTATACTATATTTTCTTATTACCCCACTTAACTTTCATGCATGAGAATGAGATGAGAATCTCGGCTTCACTCTGCTCTATTTTCTTGTCCACCATCCAACACTCTGAATCATACAACATAGTTGGACTCATTACAGAACTTAATTTTCAGCCTCAATAGAATTCTCTTATGGCACAAGGCATCAAACGATTTTCTTCACTTAATATATTCACATCTAATCCTGTATTTCACATCCTCGTCAAAATCACTATTCTTTGTAAAAAGGACCCTAAATACTTAAAACTTTCAACCTCGTTACCTCGTCCCTACATTCTGGGATACCACTCTTCATTTCATCGACTTGTTCTCTTTCATCAAACTCTTATTCTACATTCTCTGTCTTACTTTTATTAATCCTTAATCCATTTTCATCCAGAACTAATATTCATCACATCTTTGAATTACATATCCTTTACCACATTATATACTGTTGGATGTTGAAAGAAAAAAAAGAAGAAAAAAAAACACTACACTATAATCTGCGGCAATAGGCCGTAAAGGCGATTTATTATTACAATTTAAAAACAATTAATTAACACCAATAAAAATCACAATAATGCACTGTCAGGATGGCCAAAGATCCGTACGCTATTCATACGCACGTGCAACAACAACAAAAAAAGAACACGAGACAGCTCGAGGCGGTCGTAGCCCGGTCCGGAGCCACGGAACGCCGGGGGGAAACCATTGGACTTTCGTCACAATGGCTTCCCTCTACCAGACCAACTTTCCAAGGTCGAACCGACCCGACGGCTGCCCCGTTACATTAATTACGGCTCGAACATATACGTTTTTGGGATTCCTTTTTTCATTAACGCCCACTTTAGAGCTTCTCTCAGCACCCTATCATACGCTTTCTCTAAATCTATGGATATCATACAAAGTTTTTTCTTCTTCTCCCTATACTTCTCCACAAGCTACTTCATACAAAACAGTAGCTCCATCATCTACTTCCCAAGCATCAAAATAAACTGATTTCTGGCTACTGACGTCTCTCTTCTTGTTCTCTTATCGATTAACTTTTCCAATATCTTTATACTATAGCTCATCAGCTTTATGCCTCTATAATTACTACACTCTTTTACGTCTCACCTACCTTTAAATATCAGTACCACAGCACTTACTCCACACGTTAGACATTTTCCCCTCTACTATCACTTTATTGAAAATGTCTTTTAACCACCTGATGCCAACATACCCTAACATTTTCCACACTTCCACTAGCACATCATCTTATCCTACCACTTTTGTCTACTTCATCACACTCACAGTTTCCCATAGCTCCTTATCACTAACAAAATCCGTTATACCTTCGTTCCTCATTACTTGGTATTCCTTTCATCACCTCATCCATATCTCTCTAAAACACTGCCTTGTCTTTTTCTTTACATTCTACTTGTGGCGCATAAGCATTCACTATATTGAAGACCTTTTCCTCCAAAATTAATTTTACCACTATTACTTTATCACTTTTCCTTATTACGTCCACTACTTTACTTTTCATTTTCTTATTTATTATTAATCTTACACCATTCCTTGTACAATTCTTACCCGAATATATTATTTTATATCCTTCTCTTGTTTTTTTGCTTTCTCCTCTTTAAACTTCGTTTCCTACACAAATAATGACTCTCCTCTTTTTCTATACTTCTGCCAATTCTCTATTTCTACCAGTCAGCGTTCCAACATTCCATATATCTAATCTCACTTCATACCTATCTTTCTTAGAGTTCCTCTCAAGCTCCTAAAGTTTAGTAGTGATGTCCCTATACCGTTGACATTATACGAGTTGGGTAGATCCGTACACGTAACTAATGAAACAGTTACCGCACCACCTATCCGATTTGTATCACACACTATTTTCATTCAATC
>JAIPRN010005417.1:0-10722 GCA_025469175.1 Geopemphigus sp. TES_GeoC_2020 | reverse complement strand
CATTCGTAAAAACGGTCCCCGAAAAAAAAAAACACGCGAAATCGTTCGTAATTATTCGGCGAATACGGTAGGCGTTTCGCGAGCGGGTCGCTTAGGAAGACGCGCGTATTCGTCGCGTCGCTCCTTTTCGGTATTTGATTTCCGTTTTGTTTTCCATGTTGGCGTGCGCCGCGCATGCCCGCGCAGCCCAACAGCGGAGGGACGAGAAAAACTCGCAGAACTACGACAACGACTCGTTGCCCAGCTACACGATCGTCACGGGACTGCCGACCTACGACGAGGCCATCGAGCGCATGAAGCCGCAGCCGCCGGCACCGCCCGTCGACGGCGACAAGCCGTGTCCGCCGGCGGTGGACGAGACCAAGCTCGCCATATCGGTGGTGGACGTTAAGGACGAGCCGCCCGTGCCCGACCCGAAGTTCGGCCTGGTGTCGCACAGTCTGTTCGCGCACGACGACGGTTGCAGCCACTGTTTGTCCGTCCAGGAGCTGCTGGAGACGTACAACGTCCGGTAAACGGGGCCCGGCCATCATCGGCCGCGGGACGTTTTTAACGTCCGACGGTACGTGCCCGGGCACGTGACGTTCATTCCGTATAAAAAAAAAAACCGAAAAAAAATTACCTAAATTCCGTTTCATTGGACGAAACGCCCGAACGAGTCGGATTATTATTACGGTAGAGTCTCGTCGATCCGACCGGACCCTGTCCGGATCGAACGCGGTATCGACTTTAAAATGTATCTACGATTAGTTTTAGATTGGTAAAACAATGAAAACTGATGTTCCGAACGATTTTTTACCGCTTAGTCTTTTTAATAAACCTAAAAAACGATTAGGGCGCGTAAAAGTGTTAAACAATTCGTATCGGTTAATTCAACGTTTATTCATTACACGCGTAAAAAAGCGAATAATTACGTGCACAATTCGAGCGGGAATGCGAATTAAAAAAATGTAAATACGTCGAAAAAAAAGCGTTCACGAACAAATCCGACTAGCGGGGTCCGGGGATTAGTGAGACTCTACCGTATTATTATTTTTAGGCGATTCGCGTCCGTTTGTACGTTTCGCGAGCGTTTTTACGTGTAACATTGTGTGTGTGTGTGTGTGTATGTGTGTATTAAGGAGAGATTCGGAGCACGAACGGAGCGTAAATGCTGCGACGGGGGACGAAATAAACGAGTCCGAGAATCACGCGCTGTACAATTTCACCCGTTTTGCGATAACGGCGATTTATAAATGACGCCAATGTACGAACGACGACACGATTAATAAGCAAAATAAAACACCGAGATCGCCGCGCGTTCCGTTTTCGCTTTCGGTAACGTCCGAGTCACCCAGCCGTGTCGCGGTTTTTCGCAAGTCGTCGACGGCCACCTGCGGGGCTAAACGTTCTGCGTCGTACCGAACAATTTGTTCACCGGCCCGAAAGTAACAACGACCGAATCGAACGGTCACGATATTTCGAACGTTTCCCCTGCCGGTACGGACGTTTCCGAATACGGTTTTTTTTTTTTTTTTTTTAAACGCCTCGTCCGGGCTTCCGTAAATAAAAAAAAAACGTCGAACCGAATACGAACAAAAAACCGGCCAACATACGTTCCGATCGCGTGTTTCGACCCGCGTACCCGATTCGTTTACGAACTCTTCACCGCTGGGCGACAAAAACGTTTCCCGGTACCAAACAAATTGTACGGGCGCGCTCGAAATCGCGTTTTCGTTTTCACTCGTTTTTCGCGTTCCCCCCGGCCAACCATCGTGTATCTTCGAGCTCTCCAGCCGTCCAAATAACGGCCGCATACAAAATTATCGTTTAATACCTTTGTCTAATTATTGTTTTTTTTATTATTATTATTATTAATATTTTTATTATTAGTATTATTATTATTATTATTATTAATATTATTAGTATTATTATTATTAGTATTATTATTATTAGTATTATTATTATTAGTATTATTAATATTAGTATTATTAATATTAGTATTATTATTATCGTAGTCCTATGTACGTTACATACGTAATTTGTTCCATATAAGACCGACAAAGTATAGACATAAATATTAGACAAGTACGTCGCGTGTGTTCGGTGCGTATGTGAGCGCGTGTTTTTTGTGTGTGCGCGCACGCGCGTAGTTCACACTTAGAACGAATCGCGTTTACTCGGTTACGAATAATTGATAACGTGCCGAGTGTACCGGTCGAGGCGAACGTTTCGGGCGAACACCGTCGTATCCTTTCGGCTGGATTGCGCATACGCAATAATCCGAACGATTTTCTAACGTGTCGGGCGATCGTTATTACGCACCATCAGGACCACTTGTCCGTCGTGTGGACGTTACGCGGCCGACCAGTTCGATATTCGCCATTTTCCCGAGACTCTCGCCTAAAATTCGTTGGCCGAAAATCGTTCCGAACCGAACCCCCCTCCCCCAGACGTACTCCGTTCCCGACAATTTCGCTTTCCAAAAAAAAAAAAACATACGAACGTTCGAACGCGTTCGCCCGGTGGTACGTTCGTGTACGTTTTATAACGTAAAACAACGATACGACCGAACCGAACAATATATACCGGCCCGGTTACGACCGAAGCGGGCGAATTCCGTCCGCGATAATCGCTCCAGCCCGTCGGCGCCAGCGGGAAAACGTCCCCGGCGTCGATTAATGACCGGAAACGGATCAGCGCGCGCCGTACGACACGCGTTTACATACGAAATGTACGACGCCGCGGTCTCTGTCGCTTCGACGGATAGGGGCGCTCGTTAATTTGTCCGTCTACTGCCATATCGCGTATACAAAACGCCCATATACATATTGTCAGCCACGTACCCGATAGTACTGTACATTTTTTAAGTAGATCGTCGTAGTACGTCGAAGTCATTTGATTAAGTGCCGATCGTCGTGTGTATTTAAATCGTAATTTATTATTGTACGAATAAACGTTGTTGTATACAAATTTGTGTGTAGTCGCATTTTCCGTACTTGGATCGTTATTATCGGGGGAGGGGAGGGAATAAACGTTGCGACTGAAAGAGTCGCTCGAAGGTATCATCTCGAATAAATAAAAACGCCGGATGAACCGGTATGTCTGGGTACTGAATTAAACGTGGCAAAACAAGTGGTTAAAGCGGTGGATGATTGTTAAAGTTAACAACTCGTCAATGATGCCCACTAAGAAACTTCCTGGTTTTGAACTTCCGCGAACGATTCGGCGGACGGCGACTATTGGGACTGAACATAGTAAACTACCTGCTCCATAAATGGCCGATGACTGAATTTTCTCACCCTTTCGCGACTGCGGGCTAATTCGAACGATAACACACATGGCGGTGGAACGTCGCCCATTGAGAGTGTACGCTGAAGGGTTGCTGGGAATTCACTTGTAGATGAAAGTGCCGCGACTAAATGGTTAACCAACTTGGACGTCCGCCTATAACGTCTCGCTATCACTTTCAATAACGTTCCTTACGTCTACTTTGTTGTTATTTATCTACATTCTCGTTACGCCGACGCCGTATGCTTGGGAAAAAAAAACGTCGGAGGAACAGTGTTTCGTTTTTTTTTTTTTTAACGAAAATACTTGCCACGTTTGTACGCTTATTCCAACGTCCGTACGGTTCTTTCCCGATCGTATTCTCCGACCACCGACCGGGCCCGGTTCGCTAGGACGGGGGAAACGAATACGTCCATACGACGACGACCGGCCCGACATAGTTAAGTCCCACGTACGTAACGTAAGGCGGCTTTCGGCGTGGCGGGGTCGTCCGACGTCCGGCGTGCCGAAAATTCGCGCGCGTTCCAGGTAAGTTTTAAACGCCTACTTCGATCGTCTAGCGGACGAAACGGATCGATCGCCGAAACGACCGTCACGCTCGTTACTCGACGTTGACGCGATGCACTCTCTCGCGCACTCCAAAACCATACCGCAATTCCGAATACATAACGGACCAGGTCGGGCCAACTGTCGACGAAACGAACGTAAACCAGCGGCTTTCGTAGTGAACTTTGAACGTCGGCGTGTACATAATAATAATACTCGACACGTCGTGCCCGGGGCGAAAATTCGCAAGGACGGTCGGCGCGATATTCGACGACGGCACGCGTTCTATGAGCCGAAATACGTAGGCGGCCGAAACGGTGGTTACCTAATCCGACCGTCGCGCCGAATCGTAAGTGGTAAAATAACGGAAAACGTCGGCGGATCGAGTAATTTTGTTGTCGACGTTCGAATGTCGTTTTAAAAACGATTGGATAATCGGAACACGCGAACGGACCGACCGTTCGGTTCGGCCGACCGACCACGAACCCCGTTCGAGGCCTTTCTTTCCATACGAGGGGGCGGAAGGACCGGGGAAATAACTAAAAGCGCGCACGACGCTTGTCGAATGAACATTTCCTGCTGAGGGACGTGTTAAGTAATTCCTTCTCAGGTAGCGCGTGACATAAAGCGGTCGTGTCTAGGTACAGCGTATTCAGTACCATTTTCGATTTTTCTAGAAATTTCCTAAAAATCACCAACCGACTTATCGTGCTGTGTTTTTTTTAACTCGATCGCGGTGCTTCGGACACGGCCGATACGTTGTCTACAGCTTGTACCAAATAGCGCGCCTTAACTACCAAGTTTTTGGGCTGTATTCTCGCGCTTAGGTGAATTAAAATAAAACCTATTCAACGCGGCGGCGTTAAAAAGGCCCGTCAGGTGAAATCGGCCGTTAAGACGTCTGTTTGTTCGGCGTTGTTCACTCGGAACGCGTTCCAAATGGTCAAACAGTCGATCGACGGTTTTACTTTGGTGTTTCGAGACGTTCGACCGAACCGGTCCGATTCGTATATAGTAATGGCGATCGGTTCTTCCATCGCGATAACGAGTCCAACTCGCGTCGTCGTCCCTGTTCGTGAATTTTCTGTCCGAAACACGTTAAAAACCGTTTCCTCGTACCTTCTATACACCCCATTTCATCGGACGAATAAAGAACTTGACGAGAAAACGAAAATGGAAGTTGACGCTCGAAAGCGTACAAGACGACGACGAGTTACAAAACGGTTCGCGTTATTAGTGTTAACGGAGAGTATTCCGAAAATTGTGAATAAAAACAAAACGAAATTCGTGTATTGTTTTTTTACAAAAAAAAAAAAACCCGATTACTTTTTTGGTCTCCCTCCCCCCTTTCCCCAACCCAATATCACCATCGTATACGTCGACGGCTTCCTTAGCGACACGGGCACGTCGCGTGTTCGTTGATCGTACGAAATACACGCGGAACTGGCCCGACCGAATAAGGCCGGGGTACGAATGACGTGGCGCGTACAAAAAACGACCGTCGTCGGTTTTTTTAATAAACGATAAAAGATAAAAGGACCGCCCGGACGAAGTCCGAAAGACGTAAACGCCGATAGCGGTCGGGCAGATAAGACCGTTGACGCCGTGAGCGTTTCATCGCGTTAGGCGATTCCGGATGACATAAAACAATGGCGGCCCAGGGTACGAAGTCCGACCGGTTACTCTTCCGGTCGTCCAACATCCTGTCGTCGTTCTCCAAACGACAGTCGACCATTCGTCACCGACTCGAACGAAGCGGTTTTTTTTTTTAACGTTTTCCGCCGTCGCGTTATATTTACACCTACGAAACGTTTATACGAGCGCGATAGGTACTAACGGCTGACGAACGAATCCCGAACCGGCTGTTTCGATGCGTTTCGGACGGGCCGTTCTCCCGTGACGAAAAATTCCCGGCGATATTCCGCGACCCATTGGTTCTCATTCCCGTTCGTGTCCACCGCCGTCCGTTTGCTCGTGCGCGCGACAATCGGGCCCGCCGCGGCGCTCTCGAACGCCCCTCCTGCCCCTCC
This sequence comes from Geopemphigus sp. TES_GeoC_2020, assembly GCA_025469175.1. NCBI lineage: Eukaryota > Metazoa > Arthropoda > Insecta > Hemiptera > Aphididae > Geopemphigus > Geopemphigus sp. TES_GeoC_2020. Next base: position 4,876 of record JAIPRN010005417.1, on the reverse strand, counting down.
CATCCTGTCGGAGGGACGTTCCCTTAGGATCTGCCCCGAGTCCCTTAACGCAAAGCTCTCGCGCGATAACGGTTGAGAACCACTGAAGACGGTCGACAGTTCTCGACGGTAAACGTGCCGACCTTCAAACGCCACGCGACACACACACACACACACACACGCCACGTTCAGGTATAATTGTCTACCGTCGCCGCCGCCGCCGCCGCCGCCGCTAGAGCCGCCGATTGTCGCTCTTCGACGGGACCGATAGAACCACCACCCGGAGGTCCAGTGTTCCGCCGTCCGTTCGTCTCGTCGCGCCGTCTACTTCGTCGATCCCGCCCTGCTCGCCATGGCCGACAACGATCATCCCGTCCTATTCCGTTTGAATTACGAGGATTCCAGGCACACTCTGCACACGCGATGGTCGAGAACGTTCGAAACGTTCACCAAAAGACTGGTAACTAACGTATTCCATCCCGCTAGGTGTTCGTCGTCCCACCGGCGGTTCCGTCACGTACGACTTCCGATCGACCGTGATGACGCCTCTTCCTCCCCGTGACGTTTGCGAGATTATTCGTTCCCCTCGATCTACATATATATATATATCTCGTCGCGCTGTCCCGCGGATTCCGTAACTTCGCACGCTTCGTTCGGTTCGTTGGCCCGCCAACCACACCGCCCGCGTGTTCGCATCGTCTCCACCCGCGGTCGTCGTTCCGGTTTTCGTAACGTTTCCGTTCAAAGTCGACGCTTCTACGGGACGGCCGAAAATGACCTGGCCGTCGTTATCTCTCCCCCCCAGGGAGGACGACGGGCATCGCGCACCAACACACACACACACACGGGACGTTTGTATATAAATAATTGTCGGCGTTTTACAGAAATTGTTTTTCAAGATGCAGGACGCGAAGAGCAGGCTGGTCATATTGTACCCGACGGCTGAAGGCAAAATGGTAAATCGGAAAATTAATTGACGGTCGTCGCCCGTCGATTAACGTATTACCGCGACACGCGTTTATACGACGGGCGGTGAATGGGTGGGGGGGCGTCGAAATTAAAAAAAGCGAATTTATCGAAAACTAACCGGGCCGTTTTCGATTTTTCAGAAGACCATCAAAACGGTCGACGATTTCGAAAGATTCAAGGTAAACATACACGAAGTCTCTTCTTCCTCGACCATTTCCCAGCTATTTGGTCCTCCGCTCGATCTTTCACATCGTTCACGCGCACACCACCGGCGGTCCCCTCCTCAGTCGCCGTCGACCGCTTCTTCTTCTTCTTCTTCTTCGGATCTTCCACTTTTTCCTTCCCCGTCCCGGTCTTATTATTCGTTTTTATTCATTCGCCTCGAATATTCTCGCCGCCGATATTAACAGACGGTTTTCGTCCCGTAGTCGTTCCACATCGTCCGCGATACCAAAAACGGCCAAATCCGCTGCGACGTGGAACTGGTGGTGATCGAAAAACGCCGGCCGAAGAAAGACGACGACGTCCGAGCGACGGACCAGCAGGTAGGTACGTCGGGAACGTCAGACGTAATAAACACTGTTCGACGACGCGGGCGGTTTAAGGTGGCGTTGATAACGGAACTGGAGCGCAAAACGTCCGAAATCGGCGGGTTGTTGGCGTCGGCGAAGGCGAACCTGCTCGGCCGAGAAACGGACGGGCGTGCCGACAAGTCGGGGAAACGACACGAATTTCGCGTCCCCGCGGCACCACCAGTGGTCGGTAGGCGTTCTCGGGCCGGTAAAGACGAATCATCCTCGGGTAAGTGCGTAACCACCGATTTGTGGTATAACGAACCGTTATTTCAACCGGCAAATACGCCCACTGTCCACTGTTGTTGTTAACAAATACGAATAAAAAACGGATAAACGAACGTCCTTGACGGTCCCTTACGTCGAATCTAAGTTGACGAACGTTTGAATGTACGAAAAACGGGCGGGAACACAATCGACCGACACACGCCACGCCGTTTACGTCCTCCCTGGTTTTGTACTAGGTAAACACGAACGTGTTTCCGTCGTTCGCCGAAAACGCTTTTCGTCCGTCGCGCGTGTAGGCGAACCACCAAACACCGAGTCGGGCGCGCACGGATCCGACGACAAGCTGCCGCCACCGACGGCGAACGACCACGGCGATACCGCCGGCGGCGACGGTAACGGGCCGAACAACGACCACGACCGTCGTACCGAGGTATAATAATGATTATGATATTAATTAATAACGTAATATTTCCCGCCGAAAACGAAACAATCGTCGTCGCCGGTTTTCGTTACGGCGTGTGTATGTACGTATTGTTCCAGAGGACGTCGGACCGGTCGGAACGTAAACGGCACCGATTACGGGACGAGCAACTGCACAGGTCGATCTGTTTGCTGAAGGATCAGGGCTACAAGAACGACACGGAGAACATACTCGTGTTGCGCAGATACGGTTTCGACGTGCCCAAGTCGTTGAACCGCTTGAAACGTAAGTACGCCGCGGCGTAGCGTCCGGTGAATTCGTCCCGCGTTTCCGTCGGCGCGAAACCGACCACCCGCCCACCAATGTGACACTGGCGGTTCGTCGTCTACCGACCGTATTCGTCGATTTTTTTATTCACGGCCCCTTGTCTCGTTTACTTACCGCCCGAGAGTCGGTGCGGTTAACCCGCCGACGCGGCGCGGCTATTAAACATAATAAAACGGCCGACGCTATTACTGGCGGTTATTTTCTTTCCGTCTATTCACCCGTTCCTACCCGCCGGCCGCCGCTCTACTACACGCCACCTTCGGTCCGGGCGTATACGTAAATGAACCCGGCACGAAACGGTTTCCGATTTCGCCCAACACCACCCTCGACGTCGGTCCCCAACGATATTTAGTCCCAAGCACCGACGTGTGCGCGCGTGTCGGTTTTGGTTATTATTATTATTATTATTCAAATTTCGTTCCGATAACGGGGGCCCTTCCGCCGAGTACATTTTGTACAATCGCCCGAGATAATATTCGACGGGCGCGTCTACGTCGATTACGAGCCCGCGGGATTATCCGTAAAAACGAAAAAAAAATCTCCCGCCGCCTCCTCATCACCCCCCCTTCCCTACGGTCAAATTTACGCGTTCGGATTACAAATTGTTTTCGCGACGTAAACTCGAACGCGCGCGTACGTACGTGCATGGGACGGACGGATGGGTGGCAAGTAATATATTTGACGTCGTAATACGGCCGGCAACGATAAGAACTCGGGGAAATATTGGCGACGGCCCGGCGGTACGCTTAGGGTGATTCGTCGAAAATCCGTTCGGCGCCGGACGTTATCCGTCGTCCGAAACGGTCACTACGACGGCGGAGTAATTCGTTGGCGCCGGTTGGGCGGCATTTTTTCGCGACACCCCACCCCCGGGACGGAAAGCTCCGTTATTCATTACGAGCGGCGTTACTATTTTACTTAGGCGCGCGACGCCTAGTCACCACTCCCGAGAAACTTCTTTAACAACCACGGTTTGTTGAACATAACCGCGGTAACGCGTTTGTTGTCGGTTTTAAGGGATACCCTTAATATCGCCGATATGTCCAGGCTACCGGCATCGGATACAAGGAAAGTTCGTTTATTATCTTATGGTTTATTTGTTTTTTACGTTTTACGTAAAAATCTATTTTTTTTTTATATTTTAATTCCAATTACGTACTGCGTTTTTTGGCAACCAACGTAGCGAACAGTTCGCTTCAACGGAGTTGTTATATATATATACACTATTACTACTACACTCACTTGTATAAAAAAGACGACCAAAAAAGATACAACTTCACCGATTCAGACGGCTATAATAGGTTTACCTCTAATGTGTGTGTGTTTGTATAGGACAAGTGGCATATTAGAATACTATAATTATGGTACACTTAAAAAGCAAAAACGCGTTTAATGAAATTACAATAATTATAAACAGTAGAATTGAATGAAACAAAAAGCGGTTTGAACATAACCGATCTCGCGGTAACGCCTTTGTTGTCGGTTTTAAGGGATACCCTTAATATCGCCGATATGTCCAGGTTACCGGCATCGGATACAGGGAAAGTTCGTTATTATCTTATGGTTTATTTGTTTTTTACGTTTTACGTAAAAATCTATTTTTTTTTTTTTTTGATATTTTAATTTTAATTACGTACTGCGTCTTTTGGCAACCCATGTAGCGAACAGTTCGCTTCAACGGAGTTGTTATATATATACACTATTACTACTACACTCACTTGTATAAAAAAGACGACCGAAAATGATACAACTTCGCCGATTCAGACGGCTATAATAGGTTCACCTCTAATGTGTGTGTGTTTGTATAGGACAAGTGACATATTAGAATACTACAATTATGGTACACTTAAAAAACAAAAATGCGTTTAATGAAATTACAATAATTATAAACAGTAAAATTGAATGAAACAAAAAACCGTATTTTAATAAATTTATTCTACTTTTTTCTTTCAAATTGTCGAATATATTAATTTTGTACTGATGAGTATATAAATAAATAAATATATACGTATATATATTTATTTATTTATTTATTTATTTATATATAAGTTAAATATATATATGTGTGTATTAATTTATATATAAGTATATATATTTATATATATATAAATATAAAATATAAAATAAAACGATAATTTTTTTTAATAGCAAAATACTATTTCGCGTTACATTAATTACAAACGTATATTAATAATATTAAACGATCAAATACACTATAAATATCTGGAAACGATATTTTTTTTTTTTGTTAATTGGAAAAAGGAAAAATCCCGTTCCCGTACAAAATTGAAAAATTAAAACTTAAGACAAAACGAAATAAATCAAACGAAATAAATCAAAACGAAATTTTTAAGTTTCAGACCTCGCGAATTATATGGGC
>JAIPRN010005416.1:0-10723 GCA_025469175.1 Geopemphigus sp. TES_GeoC_2020 | reverse complement strand
TTTTTTCCGGGGGGGGGGGGTACGCGCGTAAAAATAATAATAACGCTTTACCCGGAAAAACAATCGTACAATACGAGTGTTTACTAACTTATTGCCCGGCTACTGGGTCTCCCGTTAAATCCATTAATAACGGTCGCGGTACGTGTATTTAAAAAAAACGGGACTCAAAAACAAACAAACGCGCAGCGATTAAAACGTAATGAATTAACTTTAAAAAAAAAAAGGAAATAAAAGGCGTCGAAAAAATAAATTATTACAAAACGACGGTTCAAAAACGATATTATCCCGGGTACTGTTTTCGTACGTAATTTCGATTCGAAACAGCCGTGTACGGATGAATTTGTACGAAACGGAAAGCCGCCGGACTGGCGAATGTACCGTTTGAAACGTCAAATTCGCGTACATTTTCATTATAACCGATTAACGTACGTACGTTGAAAACCTAACGACAATACAAATAACGTAACTAAATGGTTACCGGAAAACGACGAAAAAACTATCGATTAATTACGGAGGGATTAGCGTCGGGAACTATAAATGTTTGGGTTTACGCGGACGGTGTACGTAAAAGCCGCGTAAACGATTACGGGGGAGCGACGATAGATTAGTAAATACAATACATTTACGGAATTTACGAAAACGTCAGTGCCGGGACAATTAAGTCACTTAACCAAACCTACCCGATAAATTGAGGAACGAAACGTCACGGTACGTCGGTACATCGATTAGAACCGCGTAAAGTATTATTTAGGGAAAAAGGCCGCGCGCCGGCCGGAAGCGACGTACACCGCCGGCTGGACGAAATAGAATTAATTAGCGACGTTCGTCCGTTTAAGCGCCGCGACGACGAAAACGCCGTACGAAATAACGCGGTAGGTAAAAACCGTTCGATAATATTTACGTTCGCGTATTTTCGGCACGCTACACGTTGTATATTATAAAGTCGCGTGGACTCTATTTGTAAAACGTGGCCCGCCTGCTGCTGCCCGTCTACCTACGCCGACGCCATTATTTTTATTAAAACGTCCGACAAAGAAGGATATTTGCTCTCGGAAAAATTTCGAGTTTAATAACAACGTAGAGCGTAACACGCGTCTCGTACTCACTATACCGTCGCGCTTTCGGTTATACAATACTACGGGTTTCGCGCGACGTACGACGCGTATTCGCATAAATTACTTTCGCGTAAGTTTCGTTCGTCTATAGATCCGTACAAGGACGCGCGTGCGGTTTGCGGTAAACAAACGCGCGGCAAATTACCGTGCTTAACGAACTTCTATTGCCGAAGCCGTATTTATTCGTCGTCGCGTACGAAGGCGACTCTAACAATAGACAATCGAGAAACGGACGGTGACGTCGTATTACGGGAATTATTTACGAAAAAACCCGAACCTCGACAAAACCCGTCGATAATGGCCGGAACGCGAACTACGTTTCACTCGGACACTATTGACCTAAAAAGCGCGTAAACGATTCCCACGAGTGCCGACAAACGCGATACCCCACTCCCGTGTGATTATCGTACGACCGAAACGGTTCGAAAAGCGATATTTGTCGAACAATTTCGCGATTTCCGAACGCCCGTTTACCGTGGCGCCAACGGATTACTTGCGATTGCGTTTTCCCGTTTCTCCGGGCGTTGTTTCAGAACGTTACTACTATTCACCCCAAAAACCATAAACGTGTACCGTCCGTACGTATACGCGCCGCCGACCTACGCAATAAATACGCGCCCGATACGTTTCCCGACTTCGTTCGTCAATCGGTACGACGAATAATAAATCAACAACGGAAATACGCCCGGCGAGAAAATATTTCGGTACGGACCCGAAACCGCGGCGGCACGTTCTTCGTACGAAGGCCGGCGGACCGTTGTTTCGTTTTTAGCCCCGGGGGGAACGCCGGCGGTCGTTTTTTCTTTCCCGTTATTCGAATACGGACGACGTAACGGACTAGTGGTCGGGCCCCGGGAGCCGTAACCGCCGTTCACGATTGTTTTGTCGGCGCGCAGTGCGGTGCCCGGTGTACGCGCCCGCTCTGTCGCGGACCCGAAACGGTTCCTATGTCCAACACGGGACATACCGGTCGGTCGCCCGTGGGTTCTGGTTGAAATTTTAACGGGAACACGAACGTCCGATACGTTCGGGGTTTCCCACACGGTCCGTTGCAACCGCGTTCTCGACGCGCCGGTACGGTAATTGGTAAAAAATTGTCCGTCCGGTCGGTGGGCGGGTAGGGGCGGGGAGTTAATAAAAAACGAACGACGATCGAAATTCGTCGTCGCGCGTGGGACGTTTCGCGAGAACGCAATACAAGTCCGATAACGATCGCCGTGATTCGTGGAACCGGCGTTTTGCGCACGCGCAGTAGAATTCGACGGATCGAAATATCTTTTTTTTCTCCGTATATTTCGTCGGTTTTTTTTTTAGTCGTTGTCTGTTTTAAGACGTTAATTAGGTAAACGTCGCGAGTTGGTTCGTTTTTTTTTTTTTCGTCGTTTTTGTTCGAGAGTCTAGCGTCACGCGCGCGTGCGCGCGTACGCGACGTAGCCAAAAACGCGTGTCCCGCTCAACGTCGCCGCGCGTAACAAGTTTTTAAACGTTTTTGTCGCCACTTATTTACGACGCGAATCCGGGAGAGAATAACGATAGTTTTACGACGTAACGGTGTCTCATTTTCGTTTTATAGATCGCGCGGTTCCATACTTTGGCGAACCGTTCGTTTTTAAGTATATATTCGAATAGCCGTATGGAACGTTTGTCTCGCGAGTCCACACACTAATGACGACCAATTCCGCCCGTACCTGTTATTCGTCCGTCGCACGTGTTTAGAGATTATAAATAACGCGCCGACGTCTTCCTAACTATCGCACACACGGTTTCGCGCGCACTACCCGTGATTAATGAACGATTTTTGAAACACTGCATAGCGTAACCGGTTCAAGTGGTGTCTCGTATTTTATAATATTATTCGACGAGAGTAATGAGGTACTGTTTTTAAATACGTATTTTCCCGAACGTTTAATTTGGTAACGAAAAGCATTCGCGTTAGGCGTACGAAATGTTAAAATAAAAAACGGAATTCGTCCAATACGACGCGTCGATCGTTCGATATAAAACGACGATGACGATAATAATAAGACAGGAAACGGGCAATTACTGTTCGTGTTACTATTCCCCTCGCCCCCACCACACACTGTCGCGATACAAACGATTGTTTTAAACACGAGGTCATCGGTAAAGTTGAAATAACGTACAGCTCGGACTAGTAGACGATACGTCGAGGTAAATTTGTTACGCGAAAAAAATTCCCGCCGATTTATCTCGGAGTAAAAATCGAATTTAGTATACGGCGTTCTCGACGAAAAATAAAACGAGCCCGCCGAAAGACCCATTCGTCGTCGTTCCCAGGAACATTAATATCGAAACGTAATAGCGTTTTCGGCGTCCGAAACGATCGCTCGTCAATTTTACGCTAGTTTGGAAACCGATTTCGAAATTCAAACGACGAAATACGTGCGCGCGCGCGTATCACGGCCACAGCGCGTCACGGAACATCAAAAAGAATTAGTTAAAAAAATTAGACGGTCGAGTTCGACAAATCGTCTCGGCCACCTCTACGGGCGTTTTTATACGGCGAATTTTATACGTACGTACGTACGTATACGTTGTTTACGTCGCGTAATTTCCGTGTTCGGCAGAAACTCCCGGGCCCGATAATAATAGTAATAAAATCGTGTTTCACGGGCGATCGGTCGTAATTAAAATAAAATAATTTTTAAACGCGTACGAATTATTCGTGTCGAAGCTCATATAGGTTACACGTACGCCCGCGTTATTGGTGATTTTCACGTTAGGTCAATTCATTTTTCGTGAAATCAATTTACCCGTGTTCGTAGCCCCGGGGCCGAGTTCGCGGATATTTAACCGCGTGTAAAACGGCGTTTTTACGTTGTAATACGCGGCTGCGTTACGGCAGCGCCGCTGGTGCGCGCCCGTTTAATAAGCGAATAGTTAAATAGGCCGGGGCGCGCGTACAACGAGTTTTTATTATTCGGTCGACGACGACGCGAAACGAACGAATCGTACGCCATTTTGTTTACCGTTCGACACAGTGTTTACGGTTAAAACGGGCACGATACGAAAACGGCGAAAATACGTTGTCCCTGGGCGGTTTTCACCGGGCGGTATAATCGTAACGCAATTTGCCTCCCCACGCTCGATTCCCGACGCCGTATTCGCGTCAGTAACGACACGTCCAGCGCGTCCGACAATTACGCGGTTCGTTTCGATAATCCGCGTTCCCGTACGTCTAGTTTTCGTAACGTCCGAAACAAACAAACAAAAAAAACGGTACGACGTTGTCCACCAAATAGCGTTTGGTAAAACGGCGATCCGGTGAACTGGACCAACGAATTGTTCGTCGGGTAAGACGTGTGAAATCGGAACGAAATCGTTACACCGGCGCCAAACCTCGTAAATACGTTTGAATTGGACGAAGTTTACCGCGCCGTCTAAATGTCGTCACGATCGAGCGCGCGTTAATATACGAGCCACGGCGTTTTCGTGCCGCTAGTGGATACGACGTAACCGAAGTTCGCCACGCGTAATCGACAGACACGTTTATCGGCGGATCGATTTTCACGTTCGTTTCTCCTATGACGTTTGTGGCAAATGTTTCGCGCGAAAACCGATTCGCGAGCGATGGCGACGGCAATTCGACGGACACTCGGGCCGGGCGGCTTTTCGAACGAGACGAAAAACGTTTCGTGGCGGGGTTGTTGGTGGCCGTGCGGACGAAAACCGCGTGTCGTACGGTGGTGTTTATGAAAGCGTACGCCCCGTGGAGGGGGGAGGGGTGAGTAGTAGGAAGCGCGGTTGCGACGACAACGCGATGGAATGGAGAGGACATAAGACAGGCCGGGGGCCGCGGCGTCTCCGTTACGACGGCGATATATATATATACCGAAATCGACTTAATTGAACGGGCGACGTGTGTTGGTGCACGTACGTACGATATAATCCGTTGGGCGAGCGCGCGCCGGCGAAAACGCTCGGGCGGGGTGAAAGTTATTGCTCCGCGTTAATGTACGCTTGGACGGGCGTGCAGGTGCGGCGGGCGGCGTTTCGTAGGCCGGAAACGGTTTCCGGTCGTTGAGGCGGGAAATTGAAATATGCCTCCGGGGCGCGAAAAATGTCGGCGCGCGCACACGCGCGTTCGCGAAACGATTCTTATCGTCGCGAATACGGGCGACGCTAATAATAATAATAATAATAATAATACGGATTTAATAGAGTCTCGGGTCGGCGAAACGACGCCGAATTCTCCGAGACGAGGGTATCTATTATATTTTTATGTAGCGATCGCGGCGACGTTAACGCAATGTTCTCCATATTCCGTCGTCCGGGGAGCGATCGAACACGTATAATACCGGTTTTGGAAAAATTATACGACCGCCGCCGCGGTAATAATAAGTCGGCGATAAAAGAATACGGTATATCGGTACGCTCGTAACGCCGCCGAAAATAATAATCGTCGAATAACGACGACCGTTCGGTGGCAGCGAAATGTTGCCGGGGCCCCGATCGTTCGGCGAGGAGACGGCGGCCTTCGGTTTTGTTTATTTTTCCCGCCGTCGCCGAATTACGAACGCTACGTCTACTAGCTAAGTAGATTTGCTACGGCGTATTCACGTTTACGTTCGGCCGCGCTTTTGGCCCGTAATACGAACACGATCCGCGGCTGTTGGCGCGTATAATTGAACGAGATTATAAAACGCGTAAGTAATCGCGCCGAACGCCGTTTCCGAATTGGCGCGAAGGAAACGCAACGTGGAACGGCAACGTCGCGGCGGTTACCGCGGTATCTCCGCCGGATTCGTCGCGAGAATATCGAAAAAGAAATATTAATTCGTGTCGCGACTCGCGAATAGTACGTTACGACGGGAATAACGAACGAGTCCGAAGTTTTCTATTTTTCGTTTTTTTCTCTCCTCGTTCTTTATTTAGTAAACAATGGACGCTCGGTCGGTAGTATTTCGATCGTGTTCCCACGCGATATTGTGTCGTCGTTGGTTCGACAACGTTACGGACGTAAGCTAACTCGTGTTTGATCCAAAGGCGACGCGATAACGATCAATCGTGATTCGAGAAACACAGAAGAGAATGTCGGTCGATACTAACGGCCAATTCAACCGATATACCGGTCTGTGCCGGGCGATTATTTTCGAAAAATATTTATAACCGTGAACGCGCCGTGCCGTCCATTAAGTGTGACGCGTACGCGTCGGGGCTTACGGTCAGAAATGACCGAGGGGCGGTACGGTTTTTGTTTTAACGGGCGTCTACGTAAGCGCCGAACCGGCGTAACAACCGCGCGATTCGTAATCTTAGTATCCGTACGGGAATCGGACTTTACGAAAATGTGTCCCGACCGAGCGTTTAATACCCATGTCCCGAGTGTTGGCGGTTGTCGGAACCGTAAATCGCGCGGTTACACCTACCGGATGATATTTTACTGGTACCGTTAATTGGATACGCCGTAAGCGCGTTGCCCCGAAAGTTTTCGATAACGCGCTCTTAATTCGTAACGAATCGCCCGTCCCCTCTCCCCCGGGGCCGAAAATTGTTTTTCTCCGTCGTTTAGGATTCCGTAATAAATCGGCAATAGGTGTTTAACAGTTCGGGCGGGAGAGAGTTCTTATCGTTCGTTTCGGCGGACGCCGTCCAATTTGGCACTACTCCTCGGCCGGTTGGACGATAAATTAGGAGGGTCCGTCCCTAGAAGACGCGCCGCCGGCTTATCCGGCAGCTTGATCTGCCGTCTCTCGCGCGACGTCGTTATTATCGTCGTCGCGTCATATTTTCGATTACGGAAAGTTTCGCCTGAGCGAATCATATCGTCGGTGGGACCAAATGTCCGGGAAAACGACCGAATTTGTTAGTGGACTGTCTAGGCAGAGAACGTGCCTAAGTAATGGATCACGTTGTCCTATAGAATTATCTGCCGGTTTGAAGCGTCACGTCGCGCCTAAGTCGACCAATTTCGTACGTATTTATTCGCGCGCGATATCGAAACGTAACAATCGGCCGCTAATTTATCGGCTACGGCCGTTTTTCCATTTCGAAATCGTCCGGAATAGCGTTCGCGAACACGCGCGTTTCGAAAACGAACCGACCGGCGTCTAATTATATACGCGCGCGATATATACTCGATGGGAGGAGGTGGGAGAGGTCCGGCCGGGGCGGTGTCGCGCGCGCGTAATTTTTATCATTCGCCGCGAACAGCCACGTCGTTTTTCGGTTCGCTACTTCGCCGTATCCGCGGACAAGCGGCTACGAACGTTACACGATAACGGCCCGGAGGCGTTTTGGGGGGAAATTCGCCAATTTCTGGCGAAACCGAACGGTTTGTCCAACCGTTAGTCGTACGAAAACCACCGAGTGTACGTATACGAAACGCCCGTGGCGCCTAGAAACGTGGCTAACGTGCACGGGAAAACGGTCATCGGCCGTTCTCGACGGGTCCGATTGAATGCACGCGGTGTATTTGTCGTCGGCCGAGCCGTGTACCGTAATTCCAATATCCGTTTACCGGTGCTACTAGTTGACGTGCAGTTGGCGGCCGTAAGTCACGGGTGTAACTTACGGCCAAAATCGTGAACGCGTATCGAAACCGTCGTTAGACTATACCTAATTTAGACATAATGGGATGGAAAACAAGACGAGAAGTGGGGAAAATAACGATCGCTAACGAGCGCCTTAACGGAAGAAAAATAATACGTAAACACGTCACAGCGCGCATTAATGAGAACGTTTGCATTTCGTGCGCGGACGGGCGGGACGGGGCGGAGGGGTTAGTGTGCGCGCGCGCGCGCGCGCGTTTTTTCTTTTTACGAAACGTCTTTGTTTCAGCTTCGTGCCGACCACGGGACCTCACGACTTCGGGTACGATGTAATTCCCGTTTGAAAACATCGGCGAAATACCAACCGAAACCCAATTATTAATAGACATGTCCGTTTAGTCTACGCGACGCGTACGACCGTAATACTGGGCGATACGTAAACACGGGACGGTAATGGTCCCGAGGGGGGGGGATGTGGCCGGAAATATGGTCGACGTCCCGAAAACAAAAAAAAAAAAAAACCGTTTGATTTATTTGACGGGCCCGGGCGACGTCGACGTGAAATTCGAGTACGAGGAACGATTTCGGTGTACCCGTCGGCCGGCCGCCGGCACGCGCTTTGTCCGAGGTACCGACCCCGACCGTGGGTGGACCAATTGTCCGGGGCCGTCTTATCACTCGGATCCGTTGGAACACAGCCGGGCACACATCCGTCGGCGGTCGTCCATTACGTTCGTTTCTCCTCCACCCATCCGATGATCGAGGGGAAACGACGTTTCGCGGCGAGGTCGACGAACACGCGGACACGACGCGTTACGCCACAGACATTCCGCTGGGCCCGTCCTTTTTCACGACGAACTCGTAATTCTACCGTTTCCGTTTTACACCGTCGGACGACTCGTTGTTCCCACCCCCCTCCACTCCCCCGTACATCTTTCGTAAATAATTAGCTCCGTAACGAAGCGTTTCGATAGTAACACGCGGCCAAATTCATTCCGCGCGCCCGTTACGGTTTCCAATTCCACCATCCCAAATGGACTAACGGTTGCCAGCCATTGTAAAATAATTTCGGTCGACTAAACGATCGCGCTTAATCAAAGATAATAATACAAAGAACGTCGTACGAACGAATCTAAATGAAACCTAAACATCCCCGCGGTACGCACTAAAACGTGATTTCGACAACGTCCGTTACGGTACAATTTTCGTTCGAGATAACGTATTTTCGCGAGAGCATAACGTATAAGGTACGACGCGTGCCCGGAAATGTTGACGAGATGAGAGAATTGATCGGACGGAATAATCGACGCGTGTTTGTCGCACGTCGGCAACAGAAACCCGCCCGTTAGTAAAAACGCTTTTTTCGCTTTTCTCGGCCGACCTTGGTAAGTATCTTCCCCATTCAGCCGACGCGTCGCGTACATAATATCGACGACGTTCGAACGTCTCCTCGTTTTCGTATTCCGAATAAACGTCGGGTCCCCTCCGAGCCGACGACGGGAAATGTCCGAAACGTCGAAACCGGTTAACGGGCCATTTTTCGTCGACGACCGAATGAGTAATACCGATCGGCGCGGACGACGACCGTTTTCGGAAACGGTTCGCACGTCCCAATCGGCGCGTGGACGAAACGCGCGCGAACGGAACGGTCGAATTACCGCGTTTGACTCCGCCGGTTTCGTTCCGCGCGTGCGATCGTCACCGGAAGAATAAAAAACGCGTATCGACCAGCGCCGTAGAATCGTTATCGATAAAGTCGCCGGCACGAGCGCGCGCGCGTACAGTTATCCGTGATAAATGTGCGCGCGCGCTACGAAAATATCATCGATCACCGCGCGCTATTTAATTACCGACGTATAGAATAACGATTATTATTAATGTACGAGAAAGCGTATACGGCGAGAGATAAGATCGCGAAGCGTACAGTATAAACGGGTCGATCCCGCGAAACGCGTGTAATAAATAACGACGCGAGTACCGTGCGTATATAATAGCGCGCTCGTTACGCCGGTAAAATCCACCGTGGCGGAACGCGGCGAATCGTCTTACCGGTTTTTGGTCGTTTTCGTCCGAAAACGTCGGTCGGCTAACGAAGCAGTCCCCGTTCAGATGATTGGAGGGGGGGGGAGGGAGAAGAAGGAGGACAAAATGCTCGCGATAGGCGAGACGTCACGGCCGACCATGACGATTCTCAACCGTCGTACGGTCCGACAAATAGCCCGGGACGGTACCGAACGAAAATAACGAGGCCTCCCCCTCACCCCTTACAGCGAAATTATTAATCGTCGTTAGGGCGTCCCGTGCCCGAATCGGACGGAATCGTCCCCGGCATTCGTTCGAGTTGTACCCCCGCGCCGGCCGTAAGTAACGCGCGTTTCGGTTCCGATATTGTTTTTTCTCTTACCCGAAAATCGACCGTGTCCGATGTTAGCCGAAGTGCCGACCGCCCTGGTCTGGTAATTTACCAAAGCGTTAATTTGTTCGGTATACTTATCGGAAGTCGCGCGCGCGTCGACTTATAACAAAAGTACGCGTATCGCGAAAACCTATTTCGTCTCGTACGGAAGCGCCGCCGTGTCGGTACGCCGTTTCTATCCGGCTGGCCCGGAACGTTAACGTTATGCTCCCGTCGATGAACGTCTCCTGGGACGCGTCGGTTGGCCGCTCGGAGTCACGGACGACGGTTTCAGTGGTGATCGTAAGCGATAAACGATACAACCGTCTACGATTCGCGATCATCTCGTAACGATCTCTCTACAACGGACGACGACGTACAATTCGCGTTACCGTTGTACACGATCGATAACGGTTCAAACGTAGAGGACACGAGTTGTCGCCGTTTGATTAATCTACCGTACGAACCACGCCGCCGTCACGCGCGCCCATTTATACGTCCGTTCGACCACCCGGCCCGTAACGATTTCGGAGACGCCGATGTTTCGATTAACGACGGCCGGCCGTGTGAATTCGTCCCGGACGATTCGTCAGGTTACGTACACGAACGCGTTTCGTTCCTCGGCCCGTTCGAGTACCGTACGCGCGAATTATTTTTATTTTCGGGAGCGATCGTCTCCCGTTATTTTCCGCCCGCGATCGTCG
>JAIPRN010005415.1:0-10724 GCA_025469175.1 Geopemphigus sp. TES_GeoC_2020 | reverse complement strand
ACTCCAGGGTAGTTCTACTCTGTATATATATATATATATATATATATATATATATATATATAAAGGTACACCTACCTCTCTATACTTATATACCATAAACCTATATATATATGCACAAAAATGACTAGACCACACACTCTGACATATACGTGAGTATACGTCCGATTAAAAATAAAACTATGATAAATATGTAATATTTAAAAAATAAAGTAAAAATAGGAGGAAAAGAAAAATGCACGTTTTGGCGAATACGAAATGCGCGAAATACATTGTTACGATAGAAATCTATACGACACTAAATGCGTATTCGCGCTGTTGCACTGGGTCGGATTGGGGGGTAGGGGAACAAACGTTTTATTTAGGAACCGACCGCGCGTTTTTTGGTATTTGTTTTATTTATTTATTTTTTTTTTTTTTGGTTTTCTGTTATATGTTTTTCGACTTTTATAGGTAAATATACGAATTCCGTTAACGTTATTATGTAACACGTCATGCAAATAATAATAATAATAATAATTCGATTAAAAAATAAACGTAAATAAAATAGAGTGACGTAAAATATAGTAATAAAGGATAGTATAATATATAATGATGATGATGATGATGATGATTACGACGACGATATAATGTAAAGTATTATATTTGAAAAACCGACTTCGTATAATCAGACAACGCCGTAAACGAAATAATAATAAGTGTAATAAAAAAAACACGCTATTGCACGCCCCTTCTTCGTATATACCGTAAACACGAACAAAATAAATAAGAAAAAGTGGAAAACTTAAACCGATATATATATATATATATATAATAAACGTGTTGGATTTGTTATCTAGGTTAAAATATACATTTAATGATAAAAAAAAAATATATATATATGTATATAAAAAATTATCCGACGTGAGTATAAAATTGTTGACTAGAAACGCGTGACTAGTGAATGTGCGAAAGTAAATAATAAACAAAACGAAAAACGTATCAGAATGCGTTACACGTAAATATAAATAAATAAATAAATAACGCCGTTATCTCTTACATACCCTAAACCGTAATAATAATAATGAACTAGATAAAAAGTTTTAAAAAAGATATTTTTTAGTTGTTTTCGTGTAAAACGCGTACGACCAGATTAGTTATAAGTAGTGATTGTGAGGGTAGAGGTGGAAAAGGGAATGTATTTTTTTTGTTTTGGAAACCACGAACGTTTGCGAGGCGAACGGATATGTGCCGTCGACACGACCGGTGACGAACTTACGCGGTGTGCAGTACCGTGGGACGCAACAGGTTTAGGTTGGTGATTTCGGCGGAGGTCGACGCGTGAATAGATTGATGGTGCAGTTGTTGTTGTTCATGGTGGTGGTGGTGATGGTGCAAGTGAAGTTGATTTTGCGGATCGTACGTTGAAGACGTGGCGGACAACGACGACGAAGACGACGACGACGACGACGACGATGACGACGACGACGAGGACGACGAGGACGACGACGACGAGGACGACGAAGACGACGAGGACGGTGACGATGGCGCGGCGACGGCTATGGCGACGGTGGCGGGCAAACACGCCGATTCCAAGTGTTTGTTCAGATACGACTTGAGGGCGAACGACTTGAAGCACCGGGGGCACGCGAAGTTCTTGTCGCCCGAGTGGGTCTGCATGTGCGCGCGCAGGTTGGACCGGTCGGCGAACGCTTTGCCGCAGTGCGCGCATCCGTACGGTTTCTCGCCGGTGTGCGACCGCAGGTGGCCCTGCAGCAGCCACGGCCGGCTGAACATTTTGCCGCACACGTCGCACGCGTGCGTTAGTTTGTGCGTGAGCTGGTGCATGGCCAGCGCGGGCATGCTCACGTACGGTTTGCCACACACGTTGCACCGTTTGGCCGACTGCGAGTCGAGGCTCCGGTGCGTCTGCTTGTGCCGGGACAGGTTCGACGACGTGGCGTACCGTTTGCCGCACTCGGAGCACGTGTACTTGGACGGGCGGCCGGGCGACGCGGCCCCGAAGTCGGCGCCGATCGCGGCAACTGCCGCCGCCGCGCCTGGACCGCGTTTGCCTCCGTCGCCGATGTCGCAATCATCGCCGGACACTGCGGCGACCGAAGGAGCGGTGGTCGCCGCTGCCGCCGCCGCCGCGGACGACTTACGCTTCGACCGGCCGTCGCTGACGAAGAACGCTTCGTACGTGTACGCGACCGTTTTGTTGGTGGTTGTCGGTAGCGTCACCGGTATGGGCACGGCCGGCGGCGGCGGTCGTTGCAATTGTTGTAGTTCGGTCAGGGGCGGCGCCGGGACGGCGCACACCAAATTCTGCAGCTGCGGTTGCTGCGGAGGTTGTGGCGCCGGCGGTGGTGGCGGAGGCGGCGGAGGTGGCGGTGGCGGCGGCGGCGGCGGTGGCGGCGGCGGTGGAGGCTGCAGCGGCGGTGGCGGTAGCTGCAACGGCGGCGGGCCCATCTGCACCGGTGTGGACGCGCTCAGGTCGAGTATGGCCTGCGCGGCGCTGATGTCCTCCTCGGGCCGCGGCCACTTGGCCGGCTTGTGGTCGTCCAACGAGTACGGCCGGTAGATGTCCTTCTTCTTGGGCGGCAACGACAGCGCCACTCCCGTGCTGGTGTACGTCCGCGGTCGCTGGTACTGGAGCACCGTCAGCTGTACCGGTGCTGCGGCCATTGGCATCTGCTGCGGGTGACTGTGGTCCCGGGTGGCCGGTATCGCCGCGGCCGATGGCGGCGCCTGGGCGTCTTCGGCCATTGAGTAGTCGCTCTTGACGGCGACCGCATATTCTGCGAACAGAAAACCAACCCGGTCAACGATCCGGAACTCCGAACGTTTTTTTTTTTGGGGGGGGGGTTATTTCGAGTGGACGTCGTCGTCACCATTCATTGCCTACGTCCGTCCAACGGTAAAGTATAGCCGAACAACGTCGCTCGAATTTCGACTTAAATTACGGCCCCTCCTCCCACCGAAGCGATATTCGGTAAAAAACGACGTGGCGAAGGCGCTTCGTAAAAATTTCCCGGCAATTTCGGAAATATCGTATTTTTTATTTTTCGCCCGTACAACGAATTCGGCTAGTCGGATTATAATTTCGTCGCGGTCTTAAGATTCCTCGATATATTTGGTAGCGAATAACGGAATCCGTCCAACAGATGTGCCAGACATAAGTCACGGGCGATAAACGTTCAGAATAAAGGAATTTAAATAAATTACGCGGACGTCGGAAATTCGTACTCGGAAATGCCGTCCGCGTAATTTTCTAGAAACGGCATCGGCGCTTATTTTTATATTTCGGCGGAATTAAAAATTCGGTCTCGTAATTTTTTCAGAACGGGAGGTGCGTAAAAAACGTCATTATTTCGTTACCTAACCGCCTTAAAAGCCTATTTATCGAATTCGAAGAGGAGAATACTTTCGGGCGTATTCGCCGTCGTTTAAAATAAATGGAAACCTTAAAATGCATCTTCGTTAGACGATATTTCATAAACGGACTACGCCCGCGAAATTACCATTCTCTTCGAATATTTCAATAAACGTCGAGACTCCGAATTAAATCGCTTGACGTTAATTTCGTCCTACTTCGTCCGTCGGAAAAACGTTTCCGTAAACATAACGCCCGTTTAATAGACGTATTCTTGTATAAACGTCGGTATCTTCACGTACCTAAACGCCATGTATTCGCGCGATTAAAAAAAACTGTCGGTTAAAGTGCGACGATTTAAGGAATATCATAGTTTTCGGTGGCCTGGCGCGTATTACGGCTACTCGCGTCAAATAAATATATATATATATATTCTTTTCGTTTTTCGTTAATTTTCGAAAATTAGGTTTTTGAAAACTCGTCGGGCGAATATAATTGTTTTCGGTTAGAAACGTTTTATCCGTGTACCCCACCTCGCAACCACCATATTGGTTATGTTTTTTTCATTCGGTTACGCTACGCGATAATTAGCGATTTCGCGAGTGCTCGGTGTTTCGTACGTACCAATTTATGTACATATATATATATATATATTAGTGCACGTACGTAAACGTGTTCGCACGATCGTTTCGGCGCGAAATCAAGACAACAGTAGCGGAAAATTCGGAAAATTCCGAAGTAGGTCTCTCACGATGCCGCCCATGAACAACGCGTACGCGACACGACGTAACGAAAACTCGTTCTATGGCAGCGACGTGTTTTCGATTAGGATAATGTCCGTCGATTAGCGTACGCGACGCGTCATTATATTCCGCGTAAATTCCCGCGATAATTAGACGTGGGACGAATAATACCGTCGCGCGCACGTGTTCATTACGTGGAAAATAATACTATTGTAAAGTCCTTTGCGCGAAAAAACTCTGCCCGAACGAACGTACGTATATATATATATATATAGCGTTTAATAAAAAGAAAACGACGCGGAACAAATAATTATAAGCGTGGCGGAAATAACGGGGCGAAACAAAAGAGTGTGTATATATATATATATAGTGTTTAATATAATAGTTGTTTTAAGTCTTGAATAATGAACATCTTCGAAATTCCTTTACGCTGTGCGTAAAATGCATATATATATATATAAAGAGAGAGAGTATATCGTCTTTGGATTAAAAAAACACGTTCGTTCATGACAATTATTACTATGGAAAAATGCGAATATATATTGTAAACGCCCTCTTATCGAAATTAAACGTCATTAAAAACGTTAACGGAATTATTTCTGTATTAATTGACGTTTGATTAATTGTATACTTCGCGGCCGCGGGGTGTATTCCACCGCACTGCGCAGAAATATTGGCGTAACGAGTTTTGCATATTTAAACGAGACTCTCCGTTGTCCCGACGAATAATAATAATAATTCCGACGACTAAACGCGGGTTTTATAATTTTTTTTCTCTTTTTTTTAATTCTAAGTCTCGGCGTATACGTATAACGCGCGCATTATAAACGCTCATTGTTATACGGACAATTTTAATCCGTTATGTATGTGTGTGTGTGTGTGTGCCTGCTTACGCGCGCGCGCGTAAAAGCGAATAAAAACAACTCGAACAGAATTTTATCGACATTAAAACACGCACTCGGCGGCCGCGAGGGGTTCGTTATTATAAAATTACGTTTTACGAACGACGTCGATTGAAAATATGGAAATCGAATAATTATCCTTTTATAGTTTTAAACGCCAGCGCGCCGTTTATTTCGCGAACGAGAGTATTATTATAGGCCGGACGCGATCGAAAACGTTTACGTACTCAAAAGCGTTTAATTCCTACGTAATTGTATACGCGCGTATATAATACGGCTGTATTAACGGGACGACGTATCCGGTACGAATAATTCGTTTAACGTGCGAGTGTCGGCTAATTCGGGACTAAGACGACGTAACAAGATAATATCGCCGTGAAATGTTCTCGCGAACAACCTATTAGGGATTTCGCTACGCGTACGAGATGATTTTCGGAAAATCGAGAAAATTTGTTCGGATGGCGCGCGCGCATTTTAAAGTACAAAATATATTTCGTTTGTCACGCTGCACGCGTGTAAGGTTAACTCGATATTTCTTACGCGGACACACTGTTTCGACCGTACAAATAAACGAATACGTACGTACCGTGTGTGTGTATTCGGTTCGACATGTCTCCCAGGGGTGCAATAACTTGGTTTCGAAATACGTATAATAATCGAAAATATATTTCGTCGGATGATTGGCGTACGAATATACGTGTATATTTATACGGACAAAAGTCGCGTTTCCGTCGGCGTTTTTATAATTACGTTCGGAACGTTCGCAATCGGATATATAGTCGAAAAGCGGCGACGGCAATATATTTATATGCGCCCGCAGGTTTTACGGGAGCGCGATAAAAACAAAAAACAAACAACGCGTCGGAAGTCACGCTTATACGAATAATAACATTATACCGGACGGGGTGGCAGTCAGTCCGAAGGAGTTCCGCCTCAGACCCGGGGAGGGGGGGATTCGCTAGTCGTGTTATTACTGTACTACTACTACGGTCGTTATTTTCGCGACGTAAGTACAAATTCGACGCGTCGTTTCACGCTAATATCGATTATTGTATACTCGCGCGCGTGTTTAGGGAGGCGGCGGTAGTAGTTGGGTGCGCGCGTTCGAATCGTTATTACCCTTAAGAAAACGCGACGCTAAGGGATGTTAAACGAGGGGTGTCTAGGGCCCTCTATGTATTATTACGCGTATATATACATACATATATACATATACGTGGACGGTGTACTCGGTTACTCAGAAAACTACCGCTGTGGTACGGTATATTACGGTAATACTCCGCGTTTCGGATAGTTCGTGCGGGTTTGTTGCTAACGCGCAGACACACACGAGCCGACGGCGGACACGAGGCAAATTACCCTAATGGAAGTCGTCTCGCCGCGTAGGCGAATGAAGGGTTTCAATTCCGGATTGATCGGATTGTAAGTCGCGCGATTTCGAAAAATTACGGCCAATGTTTATATAGATTCGGGCGCGCACGACCGTAAATAGATAACTCGAAGTTGTATCGATCGTTCGGAAAACGATAAAAACGTTAGCGAACACGCGCGCCGCGTGGCAATTTCCCACATCCCCGCGTCGCGAACAAGTCGTTTTCCATTTTTCTCCGACTATACGTAATATATTGTACGTCGTTTAAAGCGTAACTTGTGGCGCGTGTGTGTGTATGTCAACGATGTCAGTATACTTATACACACGGGCGTACACGCGCACACACACGCACTCGTGCACGCGCGTCTGAACGTAGTGAGAGCGAACGACGAGGCCATTGATATCGTCGACGTTTTTGAATTTTTATTGTTGGGCGTACACGCCATAATTGTATCGTGCGTATATACGCAGTGTATACGATTGCCGTGTACTAGCGCCAGTGTGTTTGTGTAACCGACCGAATGGATTTTAAAGCCGAACCCATCAAGTGTAATTTTCTGTACGCGTATTTGTAATTTGTTTCCTTTTTCGTCGGTATTTTCGTATAAAATGCGCGTCGATGGTCGAGGAGAATATACGCGTCAATGTCGCGTAATCGACCGCCGCATTTTCGAAATTGATATCAATCTATAGTGTTTACGTAAACGGTATACGATACCCTCTCACTCTCTCTCTCTCTCTCTCTCTCTCTCTCTCTCTATACATAGATACATATGTATATTCTAACTTAGAACATACTTATTGTTTCGGTAACGCAAATATTAAAATAATCGCTATATTATTATAAGGAGAAGTAACCGCGAGTCGATACTTCGTACACCCGATTTCACTTTTCAGGGACTTGTAATTGGCTTTTATGACTCCAATTAGAAAGCCGAAACCCCCGAGCTGATTCTTAATAGACTTCAAAACGGCTTTTCGAAAAAAGACTTCTAACCCAACTTTCGGCAATTGTATTTGTTTTCGATCAATTGCGGTTGATATGGGTAGGTTAGGTTTAAAATAGGATATTGTGAAGTGTACAGGATACACGTACATACATATTGTGACGAAGTGAAAAAGTGGTTGGCACGATTTTTTAACGAACGATCAAAATGAAATAGATAATATACTGTTATTAAAATATTGTACGCGCAAAAGGGCTAACACCGAAAATGAATTATGGATATTTGCCGTAAAATTTGTTTTTAATTATTGTATACGATAAAGCTTACGAGGGAATTCAACTGCGTGTACGATAATATCGGATGTGTGTATATTTCAATTAGTCTGCAGGGTTACGTACATTTGCATATAATTTTTTGCCACGTAAATACACGCAAGGCTGGGGCGGGCATTACGGGTTAAAAAGTTAAGTTAGTTTTAATTAAGTTACTTAACGCGTCGTGGTTATGTTTTCGCGAAATTAATTATTCGCTTAACTAACGATTTTTTTTCAAACTTGACACGTTACCATTGAAATAGCTAACACCAAACGCTGTCCAACGGGCAACGCGAATGTTCTAAAATCGACTTATACACGTTTTTAATGTCGGCGATTTTCGTTGGTTCGGCCGGATTTTTGGAAAAGTCACGCGGGCTCGTGTAAATAGAATACGAAAATGCGTATGAGCGTATATATTTAGTTTCCCGCCGTGATAAATAACGACGGCCGCGACGGGTCCGTTCGATATTTTTCTAAAGGTTTCGCGGAACAAAAAAAAAAAACTCGCCACCTCTAAAGACATTTATTAAAGGTTTTTCGCGCTATTCTCTTTTTTTTCCTTCTATCCGTTATCGTCGACCAATTGTGACGTTTAACTACGTCAACATCTATTTTCCGTTGTTTTTTCTTCGTGTTCCAAAATTACACTTAACTTTTCGGCGGGTCGAGAATTCGATTGACCGGCGGCCCAATCGTGAATATGTGTTACGCAATATTGGATTTTCGGCGAGACGTATAGAACTGCGGAATTCGTCGTGCCGGCAATATTATTCGCCACCCGGCGACGAATGTTCGCCGTCGAAAAACGCGAAATGATTCATCGCGCGCAATATCTCCGCCTACGCACGCACGTACGTAACCATGTGGTCGTTATGTACGGGACTCGTTTTGCGGACAACGAGGAAAATCATTAAGCCAACCGGCCACGGCGGCGCAGTTAATCCCGTCGACGCAAACGCGGTATAAAATCCTGTCGAAAAAGTAATTTGCATATATACGTATAGGATGAACAATTATTTGCGTATTAGCCGGCGCTTTTTTTTTAGTTTTCGATTATTAACACATATTGCCAAAGGAGCGGTGATCAGTGTGTCGTAGTGTTAAACCGACGAGAAAAAGCCGTTAGCGAGCGTGTACTTTACCAGACGGCGTGAACGTTTACCCGAGCCGTTACAAATAGCTACTGAACTTTTCCGGATAAAAAAAAGGTATCAGGGGCCCGAATGCATGAGACGGTTTTGGGGGTTCAACCACTCCTCTTATCTTTACACACACACACTAAGGGAAAAATTTGAAAACTAAATGACCCAATCTAAGAATATTAAACGGTCGATATTTCTCGCTAGACTGAAAAATAAAATAGGCGAGTTAATTTTGTAATCATTTTCGAGAATATTCTCGTTCCTTCGAAAACCTCTCCCCGGAAATGTTTTCCCACGTTCGCCTCTGTGACGTATATAACGCGCTTTAGTTTAGTACGACGGGCGCGCGGCTTTTAAACGAATCGACGAGAAAACGAAACGCTATTCGATTGGTTTTAATCGATAACGAACTCGAAGTACGTTATCCCTTTTATATATATCGTACAACACGCGCGAACCTTTTTCATTGTTCGTATGACCGTTCGCGGACAATATATCACGGTCGTTATTCGATTAAACGAATATTATAATTGAGATGATTTCAGATTTTTCTCGTTTCGGCGTTTCGATCCGCGCCTGTTCGGTTTTCGTTTGCACGACATTTGAATCGAACACAAAACGACCGACCGTCGCGTTAGTAGTCCTAACGGTAATAACAATTTTTATTGTTCCCACGGCGAATAAACCGTTTAACGGTTTGTACGTAACGGGTATAGTAGGGCGACCACCCGAAGAAACGAAACGTAACGTTTTATTTCGCAAATTTATTTCATTGGAAAACCGACCGTGATTTTCGATTTTCGTAAATGTTGTACATTTGTCCGGACGTTTGTTCGCAATATTGCGTCACGTCGTATTTCGATAGCGCGTTTGCGACATATTACCGTTGAAAACCTACCGGTTGTTGTTTTCGTCGATTTCAGTTTTACCCTCCCGTACGAAAGCTTTCGTCACGGGTAAGCGCGTTAAACAACTATTCCGTTGCACAAACCACAAGCTAAACCGTCGACCGCGTTGAAAAACTTTGAATATCGTTATAACGGTTCCCGAATTCGTGAAATTTACATACTCGTGCGGTCTTTTTCAAACAGTTTTCATTCTTCAGACGCGTCTAAAGCCCCATCTCCCGAATCACGTAAATCGTTGACATCGTCAAGTTCCTTTTTATAGCGCCTCTTAGTTCGATGCCAATTGGTCGACAAATTTCCCGATAAATCGAACGAAACTGAGCGCGCGAATCATTCGACGCGTTATTTCTTGTCTCCCGTACCCGTTGTCTTCGGAAAAGTCATTACGACCGCTTCTTTATTCGAATATTTTCCTACGTTAACTAATTTGTTGGTTTATAAGCCGAGTATCGTTGTACGATAACCGTTTTCTTTCTGTACGTCTCGCTCGAGTACCTTTCATTCAACAGTAATCGGTGTATATTTAGGTAATTGTGGCGGGGGAGGAGGGAACATTTACGCATTCGGAGAAACGCCGTGGACGGGATGTCGATAGACCATTTCGTGTACCGTGATTATAAATAATCAAACGGGCCGCGGAGCGTAGTCGTCGATGTATAGCCCCACCAACACCGCCGTCGCCGTCGAAGCGCGGCCGGGGCTGCCGGCACGAGGCGCCCGTGCGGGGATCGATGTCTACAAGATAAAAACATATGGCCAACAGGTGGAAGATCAACACGTGTGATACCTGTCACGTCGTTTCATTTGAATTCTCGCGCGTACCCGCGAATTACCGGCGAACCTAAATACACAACGTACACGTTGTACAATGTACAACGCCTGTTATTACGATTGTTGTTGTCGGCGAACAGGTCTTACCCCTCCCTCCCCCAACTGTCATCACCACCACCACCACAACCACCCGGAGCCACGGCGGTCGATTGTGTGTAATAATCCTCGGCATCGTAAGAAATACTTTTCAAAAAAAAAAAAAAAAAAAAC
>JAIPRN010005414.1:0-10727 GCA_025469175.1 Geopemphigus sp. TES_GeoC_2020 | reverse complement strand
ATAAGTTAACCACGAATTGTACGTATTTTATGAATTACGACCGATACGATTTTAAACGAGCATCGGAAATACCATTTTCAATAAACAATATATATATATATATATAGATATCGTCGGTATTTAATATTACGGTTTTTCGTTTGGAATATAATTTGCGGTAGTCATTCTAGGTATTCGTCGAGCGTATTTTATTACGCCCGTTATTACGATTATTCGTTATCCAAAAACGTTTACGCGTTGGGTTTCATTTCGGTGTAGAGATAAACGTAAAAATATTTGTGTAACTATAAATAACTGCTCCGATATACATTATCCACGGGATTTGACTAAAAACCATTACGACGTTGTTTGGATCAACGAAAACTATTTTCGTTTTTTTTTTTTTTTGTACACGCACGTATTTGAAGACCAACGGCTTAATATTTCTTCCTTAACTCGTTTAATTAAACGTTTCTTCGTTTAATAACGCGTTTTTTAATTATTAACGTTTCACCGGTGTTGTGTAACTTACGAACCCCTTAATAGGTTAATCGTCGTCATTGTGTTTCGTGTAACACGCGCGATAATAATAAGTTGTAACGGATATTATTATTATTAAACAATCGTAATAATTAAAAGAGCGAGCGAATTACGAAAACACTACGTCGTCTATTTAAAACACGTCTAACAATGTTCGAGATTAACACTAATAGGAAACAGCCGTCGTCGAATGCGCGTAATTAAAATTACCTACTCGTGCAGGTATTTTGTATAATTTACCGTAAATATTGTCGTATTTGGTTCTGTTAACGTAAAATGTGTAGGAAACAACACACTTAGATATTAATCGTACGACGTTTGGACGATAAAAAAAAATTGTAGATAAATATACACGTTTTTCGAGATCCCGCGAATACTTCAAACCATGATCGACGTAATTGTTCGATAGTTGGTATACGCGCGTGCGCACATAAGTAAAACCTAGCCCCGCCCATATTCCGGTACTATTCGGACGAACGTTACCGGGTAATCTAATGTTTGGTGGTTGATACTCGATTCAGGAACGAACGTTTCACCTTATCAATTTCGTCGTTCGTTTTCGTAAATTGTCGTCCGGCGTGCGAGCCCGTGTTGTCGGCGGCCCAAATTAATTGGTTTCGGTTCGCTTATTTCGCCTACCCCTCCTATCTACCTACCTATCACCCTCCCCCCACCACTCGCATCGGTGCGCCATGGGATCGACGACGTTGGCTTCTACCGTTTTCAATTCGTCGTGGAACGTGTTTATTTATTTGCGTCGTCGATTGTTCGTCGGCGGTAACGAAAGCGAAGACACATGGCCGTGAAACAACGTACAGTAACGATCTACCCAACGATTTAAGCCAACACGTCGTGTATACACGTACGTACGGGTACGTTGAGAATGAACCGGCAATTCGATCCGTGCGGTGGTGTCGGCGCAAAGGTGTCGAGACGATTCGACGATTACGGATGACGGTCGTTTTATGGTAAATACGAGACGGTAAGGAAAATCCCGAACAGGTATATAGGTCTTCTTCCAGTAGCCGCGTCCACGCGATTTTATTTAACCGAAGCTCTTGTTTAGGTGGTCCAGTAACGATTCCTTGCCTCGGTAAAGGGTTGCAACCCCTTTTTTTTAGCCAGCTGCAGTGGAGGTACTATTAAAAAAGGGTGCCGAAAAAATCAAAATGGCTTCTGCGCAACCAAAAGGGGTAAGTTAACCCTTCCTTATTATTATTATTGTCCAAATGGCTTTTTTCCTATTTGTTTTTTTTTTATTTCACAGTGTTCACGTATAATATATATATATATATATATATATATATACACATATATATATGTGTGTGTGTGTATGTGTTAGTGCCAGGAGTGCGCATGTGTTGTTTGCCAGTGCGCATTGTCAGACTAAATCGCATATCATTGGGGAACGGAGATTTACACGCTGTATAGTCGAAGAAAATAAAGGGTAAACGGTTTTTTATTTTTTAGCCAACCACAGTGCTTCATGCAAACGAGTCCAAAGGGTTCCAGTCGTCCGCTGTCGTAGTCGTGCGATACCGATAGTAACGCCACAGTTGTGCTCGTGTGTTCGACAAACGCACTAGTCAGTCTTGTTTCAGTTTGTGTTCGTATTATTTTATTCGATTCTTCATTGTAAAAGCGTCTTGTTTGATCCTTAGTTACAAATTTCGCTCAAGATTGTTATAAGTGTATAAAATTATCATTTTTTTTTCTGTTAACATCAAAAATACAGACCGTTGGATTAATAACTACAAATTTAAATAATACCATTCTGTTTAATAACGGTAATATTTTCAAGTAATTCTAATATAATGCTATGTTTTTACGTTAGAATTAGTCTATTGTTAAAAAAATTACGAAAACAAATTCAACGGCTATTGTGTATATTTGACTTCAGTGACTTTTTCATATTTAAGTTTTGATATTAAATATTATTATTATTAAAAACGTAACAACGTACTTGAAAAACTGTGTCTTGTATTTAATTTTTTAATTTTTTTTAATGAAATTGAAGTTGATACAAATTTTTATTTTTTTGCATTATTGGGTTTTATGATAAACATGATAATGTTTAAATATGTTAATATATTAATATTAAACTAATTGTTTATAACAAATTTCAAATAATAGTTTTTGGTGATTTTGTTTTTATTTAACCAAAAGTTTTTAAATTTATAAAATATTGTTGTTACTATCGAATTAATTTAAAAAAAAAATTAGTAAATTTTACTTAAAATATTTATTAAGTACTTACTGTATATAGTTAAATTAATATATACCGTTGAATATTTTTTATTATATTTTACAATTTAGTGAAATTTGGTGAAAATAATGATTTAAATCTTATTTTACTAATAATAAAAAAATTTTTTTTTAAAAAAAATTCTGCTTTTCATTGTATTTATTTCGTAAATTGTTTATTTTATTATATTTAAACTAAATTAATTATAATATTTTATTTATTTAAAATAAATATTAAACAAATATAAATTATTTAAAAAATTGTATTATGTATTTACATTTCGTAACAATTTGTTTAATGTTACTTTTTATTTTATTTGCATTAGCTTAATAGATATCAAATATTAAGTATTTTAAACGTATCGAGTATTGATTATTAATAATTGTTCATTATTAAATTGCTATAAATATTATTTTAAGTATATATAAAAAAATATCTCGTTACACAAACAATCACCGAATTAGTGGTAAATATTTAATAAATTTTTTTCTGTAAATTTATAGATGCACAAATATTTTATTATTAAGTAATAAAATAAATAGTACTCCATTAATCGTATCAGTGTATTATTTGATAATAAGTGATAATAATAATAAGATAATAATAATAATAAGTGTATTATTTGATTCAAACGATTATGGGCTTTAATTCTGTTGTTTAATTGTAAATAATTTATATGTGGGAACATTTTTTGTTTTTTAATTTGTAAAAACGCATAAATTGATTACTAGAAAATGAATAATTCAATAGAAACATATTAAATCGATCATTTATAAACTGCGTCAAGCAAATGATTTAATCGTTTACTAACTGTAGTTTGGGCATTATTGTTGTCTTATATTTTGTATCGCAAGCGTAAATAATTAATAAATCTTAACGGAATTTGTCGTAAATAATTATAATTGAAGAGTTCGTCTGTTTGAATATCGACACTTTAATATAGTAGTGTCAAAATCGCGATACATAAATAATTACGTAATTTGTAAAAAATGCTGACGAAATAAAAATCGTGTGGACAACATTAAAGACGCCAGCCGCCAAAAGCTCTGTTGTCTACAACGTGTCAACTTTTAAAAACGACGACAATACCTCGACGGTTTTAGGATCTAAAGATGCCGTCTCCCACAGTCTGTTGTTGTAATTTGCCTAAGACTGTCGTCAGTTTGTACCACAATGGGCAAACGATTGGACGTAATTTTGTCGAATAAATTGTTGGAGTTAAAGTTTTTGCTCGCGCGATATGCTTTAAGTTTAACACCATACACAATTTGTTCAAGTTAAATTTGCTACGTTTATATCGTACAAACACGAGCTCGACGATAGAAATCAACGTTAGGTACATAGGTACACTACAGTACGTGAAAGTCATTACGTTGTCTTAAGTCGTTTTGGATTGTTCAAACGGAAATTCTCGAACTCAAGACCTTCGAATAACACGCGACGACGCGCTTCACATTTGCGTACGGTACATTTCACTTATCGTACGGCTTTCAATCGTATGCCGTCGTAGCGTCTACAATTCTAGGTTCAGTCCATATTGGCTGTCTCTGCTACACTTTGAAATGCCAACGTTAAAATAACGAACATTAAAAGATATTCGGACCATTTTCGTCGTCGTAATAACGCGCATTGGCAATGGTTTTTTTGAACGTAACTCTTGTTCCACATTACGCGACACCTGTATTACGATAACGGCGTTAAACGATTTCATTTTGTGTACGCGTTGTTTTGACGCTATAATTTGCCCAGAATTCGCTCCGTATCGGAATCATCGGCAAGATCATTTTCCACGCTCAAATAATAAATCGCCGATTTTCGATCACCGAAATCGAACTCCTCCCATCTCGTTGAAATCGTTACGAGCGGTCCGGGATACGTTAAATACTCGACGCGGCGGCGGCGGGTATAATCGTAAACTCGCGAAAGGGGTGGTGGTGCCAAAGTGACGCCCTACCAGTGTCGCGTTTTTAATGGTACGTTCGTTACCGATTTGTTCGTCCTTGGTCCGACGTACCGCCAATGATCGCGGGTCGGAACCGAGATGGAATCGCTCGTAAATAAAATAACGGGTACGTCGCTTCCCGTAAATAGTTTTCGTTTTTCGAAAACGTACGAACGACGCGCGTTATTCGGGACACGTATTTATCGAACTTTAGTAAATTGTTTCGAAGGCTAGTCACGTCAAAATAAAAACTTAATTCCGAATATATCTGTGTAGGAATAGAGGATGACTCGATGTTAAAATAACGTTTCGACGGAAAAACGTATAAATATCTTTAGGCAAAGTGGCCGGGGGGGGGGGCGTGATGAATGGCGGGAGGCGACGATCGCGTCATACCCGCGACGGGTATCTTTGAACGTAATTTTAATAACCCGTTCCGGCGGCGCGATTTTGGTCCACGTATGGTTTCGTCGAAAACGCCTAGGGATGTTGTCCCGGCGCGTCCGTCCCTTTCTCCTAGAAACACACGAATATCGTTTAACTAAACCGGAAAAGCGGTTACCGCCGGGACCCGACGTTTTATTACACCGTTTCCGATGCCCAATTGGCCGGCGTTCACGGACGGGTCGTTCTGTCGGCGGATACCCTGTGTACGGGTTCGTTTCGGTACGTGAAATCCATCCGATTGGCTTTCGATCGTAGCGCGAGGCCGTGAAAAACGTTTTCCCGCTCCGTCGTATTGTAAATATCGATTTTCGTGCGTCGTTGCCGGTCAGCAATAACCACGCGGGCTATTGTTACGAACCGAACGCTAATATCGATTCATTTTACGCCGTCGGCGACTAAACCTACGGATCGCGGAAAGATTGGGAAGAATATTTATAATCGTTACAAGAATTTGACGGTACCCCGGCGAACGTATAACCGATATTTGTCCGAAGATGTTACGGTAATATAATTTAGGCGTTCTTAATAACGTTCCGATACAGCGGCGTACTTAGACCTAAATTTCGGTGGGGCGGGCGCGGCGTTAATTTTTAGATAAATAAATCGGGCCACCCTGACGAAACGGGACACGTTATATTATAACGTGTATCGAAGTTTAAAAGTATTTTAGTTTATCGTTATTATCGACTAAAAATATAACGACGTCTCGTAAGAAATTCGTTTTTTCTAAAAATTTTCGATTTTATCCGCCGCCCCTCCCCTTCCCGTTACTTACGTCACTGTTCCAATATATATATACACGCGCGATTGTACCAAAGCTATTCCCGACAACGTATCGACGTGTTTGACTTGGTACTTGAATTCGAATTAAATATTATACGTAAATGTACGGATTGGTGGCACATCGGTAGTGTTCCGCTCGTATCTCAACCGTCGTCTACGCGTTTTTACAATATCATCGAAAACGTCGAAACGTAAACATCGCGGCTCATTTAATTGCCTTGACCGCTTTTAGAACGTAACTGTTATTGAGCGTACATAAACTCGCGCGTTCGAACGGCGCATATAAAACGGACGTTTTAGTCGAATTAACCCGTTCTAGAAAAACAAAAAAGGTACGACAATTAATGTCTCACGACGATCGTCCAGTAACGAAAGCGCAGAATTTTAGTCGTCGCCGTTGATTCACGTTGATTTTTCATAAAAAACGCCCGACGATTTTTTTTCCGGAAAAACCGCGAGAGGGCGTGCTTTCGATCTAAGTGGATTAGATTTTCCAAATTGGCGCGGAATCGTTCGTTAATACTAACGCGTATCTCGCCGGCTCGTTGTTACTGTACGCGAATTCGCGACTTTACGGAGGGCAGCGTTAATTATCCGGAGCATTTTTGTGTAACCGAAAAGCACCCGCGGCAATAAAACGCAAAACGTGAATGTTTACCGCCAACGATCGGCGTATATTCGTTCGACATTCGTACTTAGGCAGGACCGGTCCGATTTTATTACGCGGAGACGCGCCCGGAGGATTTGGGCTCGTTTGTAAGCGCGATTGGAATTACGGGACGAAAAAGGTCGATCGAAAAAACCGAATACCCGAACCGTTATAAATTACCGTCGTCTGGACGATAAAAAATCGTATTTACAAAACGTCCGTATTTACGGCGTCTGTCGTCGTTATTGTCCTAACTAACGTATTATCAAAGACCAAACGCGTTTTATTCGTAATTTAAATTGAAACGAATTCCGCACCGAACACGTACGATTATCGATTCGTTAGTTGTCTACCCGGCGGACGCGTCGCTGTCGTTCGGCGATTACCGCGGACTTGTAAATAAGACTTTCATTAGCGAAACTGACGACGTTCCATTTTAAAATTGGTCGAAATAAACGGCGCCGATTGTTTTCTTGTTTATCATTCGTGTGGTGTGACCAAGTTAATATCGTTTCCTATTTAGTGTTGTACGCGCCTCCAAACAGGACTTGGTCGTATTATTTCGTTCTTTAATTTAAGGGTCGTCGCGATTTTCATTAAAAAAAGGTCGAATTTGTTTCATAAAAACGGTCGTCCGAAGATAATATCGTCGAAGCGCGTGGCCTTTTGTCGATTGAAATACCCATACATACATAGGCGCCACTTCGGCACTCCTCCCAGTTTTTAAATTAACGCTCTTACAATATCGAGTTCTTAACCCGAGCGTTTTTTTATCGGAATTATCATCAAATATTAGAAATTTAATTACGCGAATTACGTAATATTATTGTGTGGGTTTGGTCACGTTACGAGGAGGAGAGACGATTCGGAAGCAGTAAGAACGGTTATGGAAATGAGCGTGGTAGGAAGAAGACCAAAGTGGTTGAACGTGATGGTGTATGGTACGAGAACTGCTTGTGTGTGTGTGTGTGTAAATGATGTGGGTGATCGGGTCGAGTGGAGGTTGAGGACCAAGATGGCCAATTCCAAATAGGTGGGAAAATAAGGCGAAGAAGGCGTAATATTATTCTGTATCGTTTACCGTATAGAACTAGGGTTTTTGGACAAATTTGTTTTTAACGAACGTTTATTCAAATTTACGTTGTTCGTAATGGTTACAATTCGACAAAACGCGAAAGCAGCCTGTACACGCACGCGTCGGGTGATAAATTGACTAACGATCCGTCCTACGTAGGCACGGTGTTCACACCGGACGTTGCGAATAATTTCAAATCCGAGTACGTTTTCGACGAGCATACGCGTATGGCCTTAATAAAAACCGCGGCGTTGAAATAATTATCAAATTCTTAATAACGTAATAACGGCGTATTTGAACAACAGTGTCGTGCGCGAGTCGTTTTGCGAAAATCAAAAACGGACGTATTTGTGTGCGGTACACAAACCGTAGGGGACGGCATTAAGAGTCGCGATTTTGTAACGTCGAAAGCTGTCGAGGATCGGTAAGGGCAAACGAGTCATTGTTATATAATTTTAGCGCGCCCGACGATTTAGGTTTAGTGGCGTTTTTTAAACGTACCTTTATACAAAACGCGAGCCGTATGGGTACGCGGATGCTTGTTATATAGGCCCCAACTTATTCGGTGCGCGTGGACGAATACTTCGGCCGTTCGATTATCGGCAATATGCGTTTGACAATCGCATAGGTGGACGGGCGCGCGCATGCACGTTTGGACGGTAAACCAATTTCATATTTCTGTTCGAATATTCGCCGGGGCCGAACGTAGCCGAACGAAAATCTCGAGGAAACGTTACACGAATTTCGGTACGCCGAAAGGTTTTTGGCGCCCGAACAAATCGCCATTTCGTGAGCGTTTCGGTTTGACGACGCGTCTATAACCTACTCGGGCACGATAGCGTTGATCAGGAATACATCCCGGGGAAGGGGGAGGGGGCAGTGCCGAGGAATAATTATCGGCACAATGAACCGACGTAATTATTCGTCCGAACGTTAATGGCGCGGTAGTCGTGTAGTGGGGTTAAAAGGCGTGTTTTTTGTTTTTCATACTCGCGTGTCGCTTTCGGAAAACGGAATCGATCGGTCCACGTAATATTTACGAAATAAACCGTTAGAAACGCGTTCCTTTAAATACTATTATCCGTCGCGTAGCTCGCGATGAGCCTCCGTAGCTCAGTGGTTAGAGCACTGGTCTTGTAAACCAGGGGGGGTTCAATTCTCTCTGGGGGGGGGGCAGCACACGCGCGGCGGCGTGGAATTGTTTGTTTGTCTCGTGTTTGTGTCGCCGTCGACATTTCATTTTGAAATATAATTGTCGTCGTTGTACTCTTAATTAATAAACGCGCGTCGTTGCTTCGTCTCGATTCGAGATTTTATTTTCCACGAATTCTTTAATAATAAATCGAAATTTTCGTACGCCATAAAGACGATTTGTTGCACACTGGCGCGTTCGGTTCTTCTTCTCGCCCGTCGTTAATTTTGAAACCATTTTCTCTTTGTTCGTTCCCGGCAATAATAACACCGTTCGTTCTTTTATCGTTTAATTAATTTTTAATATAAAAATAACCGTTTTGTTTTTTTTTATAATCGTAATTTCGTACATTCCGAAATTTATCGAACGCGTATATTTAACACGGAGACGTCGCTACGTTTATGTTTTTCTTCTTACTAAACCGCCGGACATATATGGACGTAACGGTTAATTTCGATTCCGTTTTTTATAGTCTATAAAACCCCCTCTCCCCCCCCAAAAAAAACGCGCTTACAAGTGTAAAATATAACCCAGAAATATGACGCCTAAAAATTACGTCGGGCTATCGGCGGCGTTTTTACGATATTCGGGAACTTGTATAATTTTGTACGAATTCAATCGGTACGGTTTTTATTCACGTAATTCCTGTTCGGGCGCCGCGGCCGTTTGATTACAACAATAACGTAAAATCGATACGGCGGTTCGCGAACAACGAAATGTAATAATTATTCGCGATCCGGCAATAGTGTTCTATTTATTTAACGCGCGGTACGAAGTTCGCCGCGGACGGGTGATCGATGAAAAATTCGACTCGACGATGTTTGGCTAATTCGTCTTTATTACTAAAAAGAGGCTACCGGTTAATACGTACGCGGTTTTTACGGTTTTTTTTTTTTACAAATTACCAACTTAACAGCGGCGTATTTATCGGGTTATTAGGGGTTACCTACGTGGTCGGAGAGTGTTCGAAGATCACGCGTCGATAACACACTCGCAGGTAGTCGGTTTGTTACGTAAACGATAACGACGAAGACGTTTTAATCGAAGTATTTATCTCGAGTTCGTCAATTCATTGTTATCTAAAACCGTTTATAAGAAAGTACGGGGTAATAATCATCGGCGTTTTAACGTTATTTCGATAATTTCTCCTTTCGCCCGCCCCACCCCACCAACGAAAAAAAAGTTTACGAATACGTCGTTTGATAGGGTTATTATTAATCCGGAACAATAACGACGAATCGTATACGGAATACTAGTTAACGTAACCGTCGATTTCGTTATATATATATATATATATATGTAGATGGTCGTAAATCGATTTTGCGGTTAAAAAATGTACGTTTATTTCGCAAGTGACGCGATTTCGTGAATCGAATTGCGCGTCGCCGTATCGTTTAGCGAGACGATTCGGTCGGTCACGTCGTCGCGATAATATAGTCGGCGCGCGAAGAATCGCCGCCGCCCGGGACAAACGTTTCGAACGTGTACGTACGAGAGACACGTTCGTGATTTCGGCGATTATTTGGTTCGCCGACCGTTTTTTCTATTGTTGTTGTTCCGGTATTCGATTGTTTCGATTCCGCGGGATATACTTACGTTTTTCGGACGCCTATGCGGGGAACGCCGTCCAATACACTTACGAACGGACGAGATAAGGAGAAAACGGTAATAATATTATGATTGATTTAATATTACCGAATCGCGAAAGCAAAGAAATATAAAGACAACAAAACCCACCCCTTTGACATGGGGCAACGCGCAGTTGTCGAATATAATTCAATTACGTTGTAGATACGGTCGGCGATATAAAAACGAGGGCAAAAACAAGACAAAAAAAAAAAAAAAAAAGAGAGAAAGAAAAAGAACGCGGAGCGC
>JAIPRN010005413.1:0-10728 GCA_025469175.1 Geopemphigus sp. TES_GeoC_2020 | reverse complement strand
ACAGTCAAATCATCACCAACAATCTGAATATCAGTGGAACCGGTAAACGCGGTCCACGCGGACCAATCGTCTTGATCAAATGGATCTTCAATTGAAACAATGGGGAACTCGTTAATGAATTCTTTGTACAGGTTGGTTAACGTTTCAGTCGAAATCGTTTGGCTACTATCTTTGCTGTCGGATTTGTTCTTGAAATCTAAATCGTACTTTCCACGTACGTGGAATTCCGAAGCCGCGACATCCATTCCAATTTGAACTTTTCCTGTGTACCCGGCCTTTTCAATAGCGGCCAAAATCAAACACACGCCCTCTTTGTTTTCGAGTATATTGGGAGCGAAGCCACCTTCGTCACCAACAGCCGTAGCGTCCAAACCAAATTTACCCTTGATGACGTTCTTAAGATTATGGTACACTTCAGTCCCAATTTTCATTGCCTCGGTGAAAGAGCACGCACCGGTTGGCAAAATCATGAACTCTTGCATCGCCAACTTGTTGCCAGCGTGCGAACCGCCGTTAATAACGTTGAAAGCGGGAACGGGCAAAATGATTTTTTTGTTTCCCGCCAAATCGGCAATGTGTTTGTAGAGTGGCACTCGTTTTTGAAAAGCGCCAGCTTTAGCCACAGCTAACGAAACTCCCAATATAGCATTGGCGCCGAGCTTAGACTTGTTTAAAGTTCCGTCCAATTTTAACATAAATTTATCAACAGCTCTTTGTTCGGAGACTGCGAGTCCCTCTTTGATAAGAGCGGGCGCAATTATATTGTTGATATTGTTAACCGCGGTATTTACTCCTTTCCCGAGATAGTGGCATTTATCGTTGTCACGAAGTTCCAACGCTTCATGGAGACCAGTACTGGCACCAGATGGAACAGCCGCACGAAAGACTGGTCCGTTGTCGATGGTCAAATCGACTTCCACTGTAGGGTTACCCCTCGAATCGAATATCGAACGAGCTTTAATCTTCGTAATGTTGTTTTTATTCGAAGAAAACATTTTGACGTTTGAAGTCCACGGGTCATGTGTAAAACTACGTCGTCGTAGCGTCTTCGGACCATAATGGGATTCGATAATCGATATGGTGCCCGTACTCATACACGATAGATTATCGATGCCTGGTCCGTGTTGTTCGACGACTGTTCCTTCTTTCGCTCTTAAAATATCGGCTACTTTCTGGACGACATATTTTGGTGTAGCCCAACCGGATATTTGTCCAGTAAGATGAACGCCAATATCTTTTGGACATTTGATTTTCTGTGGGATGTCAGCCATAACATCAAAGTTAGCGTTTGCGCCATCGACTTTACTACATAAACCACCGCCGTTGGGCCCGTACGAATCAGTACCGGTCGTCAATAACCTAAGGAAAGGGTAAGTCTCGAATATAATTTGTCGAATTATTCTTGAAGTGGAATGCAAAAAGCCAACGCCGTTCTTAGCGCTGGTTGTTTTAAGTAATCTATACATTTCTTTGTTCGTATCATTAGTTTTTTGTAGGTCCTCGGGTCCGCCGATTTCCGCTTTGATCGACGGCACTGCGACTTTCGACAAACCGGACGAAATAAATTGTGGCATGGCCATTTGAGTGGTAGTGTCTTGCGTAGCCACTCGATCGGGCCTTAATTTCAAGTAAGAAGATCCACGAGCGATTTCTTGATCAACCGGATTGTCCGGACGCGAAAACAGTATTTCTGGCAAGGCCAATGGCTTTTTATATCTATCGGCAACGATTTTGATGCTTTTCTCCAGTGATTTGTACGGCAATGATTTATTATTGAATTTGCTCAATTGCTCTTTACAGGCACCGAATGCGGCCAATAAAGGAATGTTCTTCTGTCGTGTTACGCCAAACACCACATTTATCGCCGGCTTGATTACATTCCAGAACGACATATTCGCTTTATTACGATTAATTCGCTCAACTTTTGCAAAATTCGCTCTGCAATTGTAAGTCGCGTGAAACAAATGACGTTGAATATAAAATATATATATAATTAATAAAATATTATATAAAATCGTTTTAACACGTTATTATAGCAACATAATACATTCACCGAGAATTTTTTAAACCAATAAATAGAAAAAAAACGTTTCGTATTTTTGATTCGATATGTTACTAAAAACAATTCGATCCTTTCTAAATGTACACTAGTCAAGTAAAAACAAAATGATATCCAACGTTTATATGTAAAGAAGTAGTGCTTGTTATTAATAACAAACATTTTTTTATGGAACAATTATTTGTATCGTTTAACTATCCATTTGCCGGATACGTATCGTGCGAAGTACGCATTTACGTACGTATACTATTGTTATTATTATTATAAACCGAAACTGTGGCGGACTCCTTAATACGTCTCCACAATCCACGGACCGAAAGTCTAGGTAAAATATCTCGAGAAGTGAATCGGCCAAACAACGGTCGACCTAACGGACGGCATTTAAACAAAACGGAACTAATTTTTTCGGCGACGAGAATTTTTTGAAGTGAAACTTTTTTGCGCGCGTTGAGGGTGAAATTTCAATGTCACGTCACGATATTCATCATAAAGACAGATAGATGTACGTAAGTCGAAAGAAAAAGAAAATGATATAAAAAGCATATTATACTTGTACACTATAGAAATGTTATTTTCT
Source organism: Geopemphigus sp. TES_GeoC_2020 (assembly GCA_025469175.1). Taxonomy (NCBI): domain Eukaryota; kingdom Metazoa; phylum Arthropoda; class Insecta; order Hemiptera; family Aphididae; genus Geopemphigus; species Geopemphigus sp. TES_GeoC_2020. Next base: position 8,092 of record JAIPRN010005413.1, on the reverse strand, counting down.
CCTCTTTGTGCTATATTTATTCTTGAGGACGTGTTTGCGCAAGCGTTGTATTTTATAAAGTAGGCATACCGGTCTGGAATATTATTTTATCACCTCGTGTTAAGTCACATGTTCTTATATTGTTTTGATAACGTTTTATATTCAAATATTTTTATAGTTACTAGTGACATATATTTATTGTTCATTGACAATTATTAACAAATCCTCGTATATTAAGCAGTTATTCGCGGTAAGTAATACTTTATTTGTTAATATTTATTATTAGATTTTAAATAAACGTATATATTAGTAATTTTTACATTCTTTAATAAACGTAGCGCTTATTATTATTATATTTATTATTATTATTAAACTTTCTTTTAGTAACTGAAAATTTAAAAAAATGAAATTATAAAATATTTTTATTTTATTTTTGTGTTTAAGTAAATAGATATAATTTTAACATTACTTTATAACATAACATATATGTAGTAAATAAAAAAAAATAATTTTGTTACGTCAGATATTTTGTTGTTAAAATTAACATTTTCATTTTATAAACTTATAACAATCTATAAACTTTCATTTTGAATTTTGAATTAAACAATAATTAAATATATTATACATACTTTTATATTTAATATATTATACTTTTAAAAATCACGTATTCGAAAGTTTCTAATTTTATTTTATTATCAGATTTTACAGTGCCAAATATAATAGGACGAGAAACCGTAATACTGAAGGAAAAAATATATATGAAAATCCTAGCTAAAAACTTCAGCAAAATGTAGTCGTGAATGTACATCTCGAACGTAGTCGAATGTAGTTCTCGAAGAAACTGCGAATCAAGAATCAATTAATTCTATATTGCCGAAAAAGTCGACTACATACATTGAACAACAATCTGTTGGCTGCACTCGGATATTACCTAACAGACGTAAAACTTCTGCAGACTATTGTCGTGAATATAGAGCTCGAAAGAAGATCCGAGAAAATTTTACAAATCCAAAGCCGACCTGCTTTACGTCAGTTGATATTTAAGCTGAAGTACGTCAAGAAAATTCTCAAAATTGAAACAAGAACTTATGTTACGTATTTTAGTTATCATAAGGCTTTAGTGACAACCATACCACTACAAACACCATCCGATAATGTTGTTAATATCGAAGAAATATTAATAATAATAAATTATGTTTTTACGAGGTCGGGTTGTTAGCCCGACGCTTAACCACCAACCTGAGAACCAGACCACACTGACCTTTCAGGTCGTTGTGGTACCTATTGCAGTACACCTTGCGATGTACTGGACGATTGGGACTTCACATTCCCAACGCCAAAAAAATCTAAAATATGGGAATGTATAATATTAAATATATTAGTATAAATTGGTTTTTCGTGTTCTATATGTACTTCATCAAAAATTGTCTAGGACGTATATGTCTATCATATACTTAAAGGCAACACACGCCTTAAATTTCTTGTTTAGGTTTAGTAGATATACGAAAATTCCAAATACTTTTTATGTATAATGGATATAAAACAAAATGTAGTTTTTATCACATTTTATAAGTGTTTCGGTTTCATTTTATCGTAGGTGGAATTCATTGATAATATATAATTTTATACTTAAGCAAAATCGAATAGCTCGTAAGTGTTTTAAATATTTCCAGAATTTTTACATCATTTTGTCACTCTATCAAAGATGGATTGTGATAATATCCTTTATAACTACGCTTGTAATGGTGTGAATATTATAATATAGGGTATACTCGTATTCTCCTTGATAACAATATTAGTGTAACAATAATAGAACCTTGAATTTGTAACAAATAATTAATTTTTTGTTTTATACTTGATATTAGCTTTTATAGTACTAAATTCAAATGTATTCAATCTTTTTCTGCCATTATCCGACGTTTTTCATTTTTTAGTTACGTTTTAAAAGTACATTTTACGGTATTTTAATCAATTTTCGTAGTTTGATATTTATTTATATGTGCTGTAACAACTGTAAAAAGTTTTAAAAATCTAACGACAATTATTTTAACTTTTTAATGTAAAGTATAAATTACGAAATTTCTAGTTATGTATAGGTTTATAAAATATAATTTTTAATTACCTATAGGCACGTCCTTTTAAATTTAATATAAATACGACGCATTGATTGAAATTCAATTATTTAAGTTTTAAAATGCATTTTAAAAATATTTAAAACATTTTTATAGGCTTTTTTGTGTATTCAATTAAAACCCAAGTGGTTAAGTGATAATTAAAAATCGTTTAATAATTCGTGCAATAATTGATAAAATGGAAAAATAAAACGAAATTTTTTATTTACAACGAGAATTTGTGCATAAAATTATAGCTTTCAATTAATAAAATAATTATATGTTCACTATAAATAAAAAAAATTGTATTTTAAATTTAATTTATATTAAATTTATTTAAAAATATGGCTCCAAACAATTAAATCGATCTTTATGGTATGTGATGAATTCTTTAAACAGAAATAAACTGAAGATTTGGTTTTTTATTTTTTTAAATTTTAAACGTTTATAAAATAATATAACTATTGATTTTCGAATTTTTTTATGTTATTATAATATTACAGGATAAAGATAAACCTTATATTGAACTTTGGTCGTATAATTGAAAATGTTATTAACTTTTACACTTGAAATATTGAAAATATTATATATTGCAAAAATTGATCGAATTTTTTCATATAAATGCTAATATAATTAAAATAAATAACTGGCGAACAGTTAAGGTATTTCGACGTATTTTTAGAAATATAATAAACAAAATTCGGTTTGGTAATAGTATTACGTGAACTAATTTTATCGGTTTTTTGCTTTTTTCTGCTAATTTTTTGACGTGCCTATAAATATATTGAGAATTTTAACAAATACAGTATTAAACTATAAATTGTTACTAAAAAGTAAGGTTGTACTTAAAAATCTGATAATTTGTGCTATATAAAAATGTGTTCAAATAAATTAATGATAACAATAATAAACGTCGTTGTAAATGATTCAAAATATGAATTAACGAAATACATATAAAAAAAGCGTTTTTTTACCATAAGATAAAACGTTCGAATAGGTATTTTAAACATATATCCTAATACTAAAATCATACAGTTTGTATGTTTCCTTTGTTCAATAAAAATAAAAAACAAACTATCTGTAGATGTTAACTAGGTTTTGATTTCTAAAGATATTATTATTCCAAACTTACAATCTGTACATATGTATAATTAGGTGTAATACGGTATTTCTGGTATAAGTAATATTTATAATATTACTTATATATATATATTACCAACAAAATTAGACCGAATTTGAAAAAAAAATGTTAATTTCAGGAATGTCTACGGAATTTTGTTGGAAGTGCAATAACAATAACTTAGTTACTTTTTTTAGAAATCGCCGTTAATTTCTGTCATTAAATCTCTTTCATTCGCAATTAGAATGGTCATTATATTTTTCTTCGCCGTATTGTTTTGTCATTTTACTGTTAATATCTATCTATCTATACGCGTTAGAAATTGATTTCCTAAATCGTCGTATTATTCTGCATAAGTGTTCACTTGATTAAACTTCTAGACAGTAACCCATTATAATTACCATCCGCTATATGTATTGTGTGCACCGTGACATTAATCACTTTGAACTTCGGATTCCCGTGCCGAATTAATTGCTCCGCAAAACCCGTCTGAGAATCTACGATATCTAGTCCACAATCAAATGGGCTATTACTACTAGTTGTCAGTTAACATACTATTGATGTTCCGGAGACATTATAGGTACACTAATAGGTCGCGGATTTTTCGAAAGTGAATTAGTTTTTTGGTTTTCTTAATAGCAATCAGGAATGTCGGATATACAACAACAACAACAACAACAACAACAAAAATAGTAACGAAAGAAAGGAAATAAAATGTCGACCTATACACGAACCGCAATAAAATTTATTCAACTTGGTGATCTGTACACCCGCGTACATTAATCGTAAAATTATTATTCGTTATTTATAGACAATTATCGATGTTAATAGCGTAATTAATAGCGTTAACGGGATTCGAATTTTCTAGAAACGATTAATACGCACAACGCGCACAATATAAAGCTATAAATATTATGGTAAATAAACGTCTCCGATCTGTATCTTATTGTCGTATATACGCAGTGACGTTATTTAGAAATATAAAAAAAACGGGACTTTTATTCCAACCAAAGCCCTCTCCGGTCCTTAAATATGTACCACCCTCAGCCTCCAACACTACTGTATTCCGAGGTCTCAAGGGACTGAAGAACGTTGCACGTTTTTTTCGATTTCTCTACAATCGTTTTAAAAGTATTTCGATACGAAATAAAAACACGATTATTGTCCACGTTTTAAAACGTTCGATAAACTTCCTAACGTCTTACAATTTACACGTTACATAACGATTACTTGTTTGTAATTAAAAAACTTCGGTACTTATTCTCGTTAAATACATTTATTTAAATAATTTATTTAATATCCGTAACGTGTACATTTTAGTTTTACGTTTTATGGATTATTCGATATATTTTCGCGTATGCGTTCCCGAGTCGACGATTATATTTTATAACCGGACGTTAAAATAACACCGCTAAATAGTGCGCGTGGAAAAAATTAAACGAACATCACATTCGTTAATCATTAATCATCACGAACGTGTATACATACGATCTACAAATAATGTAACAAAAACTATTCGTCCAAACGTGTGGTGTAACGCTTTTCATAATACGTACGGCGTATTATAATATGATGTTTTCAGTAGTCAAGTATGCGGTCCATATTGAGTGAACATTTTCAATTCGAAATCGCTCTGCGTATTATATTAATTATGAACGGCGTCCTACATAATAATATACGCCGGTAACGTATATGTGATCGGGGGCGGCACAAGGCGGTTCCGTCGCGTTCTTTTCGAGCTATTTTATTCATTTAGGATCGCTTTGCACGTAGCGTGTCACGCCGGATGTTTTAAAAATATAACGCACGCCGTTTGGCCAAATAATTACCCAAAACCTGTTTCGATATCGCTGTAGTTGCGGATTAATTGTCCACTCGCTACGTGAAACCATCCTCAGCGGTACGTTTTTATTTAAAAGTATTTTTAGTATTCGGTGGAATTAGTACACGCGGCCACCGGAGGACGATAAGGATATATTTTACTATTGCAGCATTAAGAATAAAATGAACACCACGCATAACGCGATTAAGACGAGACTAAGCGCGGCCAACGAATGGTAGTTTACAACGAAAGTAATGTTGACCTCCAAATTACTGTCCAATCGCACAAAGGATCGTCTACATGCCCGCCACCTAGACCTGACCGTACGCGTGTGAAACGTAATCTATCACAAGATGATGAAGAAAGGCTTTCGGATTTTAAAAAAAAAAAAATATCGTAGCGAATACACGGGCCGATATATAATAGAGATTTACGAAGATTTCAATAGACAACTAATAACCACCCGCGGCAATTGTATAGTTAATCGAGTGTTCCACGTTTCTAAATCGGTAAAAAACTGGAACGGAGACGGAGGCATAGCACGTTTGACGAACAGACGGTTCGTTTATCCGTTCAAAGGTAAGTGGGCAAATAAGATAATAGAGAAAAGACAAAACACTAGGTTTCGTACACGACGGTGTATTAAAATGAACCTATAAACAATGAAACCGTCGCTGAAAACAGCGTTCCGTAGAGAGCGGAGGAAGTGTGTTGTAACGGCAAGGGACCTAAAAGGCCCGTTGTGGATCTATGAAGATGAAAAATCTTGCGGACGTTATTTAATTTATATAGAACTCGACGTTTAATTCAGCAGAAATGTAAAATTTACAAATCCCGGTTGTCGTTGATTTTTTGTACAATACATATTGTTGACAAATCAACTTAACAGTAACACAAATGTCGGGGACCCCGGTGGCACGTACCCAAAGTACTAACTGTAAGCTCGAAACGATTTGGAGAAATAAGAAAATTAATTGCGTTTATACGTAAAACATTGTGTACAACACAATGTCGAGTTAGGCTTGATTTGTATTCGCGTACAAATTGCCGATTAAATAACAGCGGGACACACCCATGTTTGCAGAACATTCAAATATGTTTAAGCACGTATCGTTGCCGAAAATACGCGAAACGTTACAATATTCGTATTAATATTCATACCGTATTAACAAAAGAATACAAATTGTTATAATACGTACGAAAATTGTACGTTTGGTATTGTTTCCGTTTTAATTATCTACTTGGAATTTCGACGAATGTTTCAGAAAAACAAATATTTCGCTACAAAAAAATGAATATACGTATACTTATATGGTATACAAAATAAATAAAATTGTCCGAAAATTAAAAACGGAGTTTCAACGTTGAAGTACTTAATTAAGAGACAGAAACAAACTTGTTTAAAAACTCGATTGATTTGTTCATCGTGCCGCAAATATTGTTTACAATTTAATTAATACAAACGTTCGAACATTAAACAGTATTTGTTTCGTCCATCCGATAGAATTACGTTGAATATATTTCTATTTAACTCCATCTAACTGTACGTCGTTTTAATTAAATCGCCAATCAACTATTCGTTAAACAATTCGTTCGTTTTATCCATACTGCAGTTTCGTGAAAAACTTAAATTAATTATTTCGTGTTTTCGAATATTATTTGAACCCAAAGTCCAAAACCGATGGCATATCGCTTCATATCAAAACAAAATAATCATCAACCACGACATTTCTTTATAAAATATATATTGATCAAAACGAAGTGGTTGATAAACTACGTGTCAAGCCATATAAGATTGCATATTTTAGTTCCAACCAAACCAATATTACCCCGTTATAATTAATTGTACGCCCATTATTTGGACGATTTAAGGTCGGTATTTCCTCGGGATAGAGCGCATAAACGTTCGGAACAATAATAAACGAGAAAACCGTATCGCAAGCGACATAACTACGACTCGAACCTTCTGGCCCGTGCTAACCATTGTACTTTAGACGATTGACCGCTACACTACGTACGTATATCCGTTTATAGCTAGGTACAAAATAAATACGAAAGCGTAATATGTCGTGTACTTTAAATTGTGTACGTTCGGGCGACGATAATTTTCGTAAAAAAATTGGTGAACGTTTTAACGAAAACCAACGCGAACGTTTAAAAAAAGAATCACCGATAAAATTTTCCACGCGTTCGTTTTGGACAATTTTCGAATTTTTCGAGAATTCGAAAAAAGTTCGAGCTCAGGCGCGTATAATACCTAAACGATACTCGTCGTAAATTATTAACGGATAAAAATAACCGACGAATAACGTCCCTCGGATTAGGTTTAATAGAAGCGACCGGCGTCGGTAAAAATTCGATAAATAAGAACCGACTATATATTTACTCGATCCGGCCCAGTCCGTTACGAACGTCTCGTTTAGCCTGCGCACTATATTGCACTAGCGTACACGACTAGGTCGCATGGCTAGCGTTTCGGTAGCTGCGACGTTTTTTAAACGCGGAACCAAACAAGTGGAAATTTCGACTACCGTATTGAAATCGCACGTATCGCGGGAATAATAATAATATAATTACGGTTTACACGTGTGAAAATCGTGAGCCCAATGTCAACAATATAGTTGTAATAATAATAACGATAATAATAAATTATTATTACTATTATAGTCGTATTGTTTTTTTTTCGTGTGTGACGGCGCGTCGTGTCGCGCGTAGCGCACGCGGCTTATACACGCGTATACATTATATGCCGCGCATATTTGACTAATATCCAAACTATATTTCCACTCACGTATAGCAACGCATGACCGGATGGCCGCAAAATTAAAAATTCTCGACGCCCCAAACGTGGGAGTTGGCGTAATACAATAACGGGGCTAATTTTCGTGGCGTACGTTTGTGCGCGTCGTTTTGTGTAAGGCACCATCGTGTACGGTTTTTGTCGTCTGTCAAATATCGAATGAGATCGGAACTTTCGGTTAAACGAGTGCCGTCAATACCGCGGACGCGTTTAGGCTAAAAAAGACAAAAAAAAAAAAAAAACCCGAAAAAAACAAAAAA
>JAIPRN010005412.1:0-10736 GCA_025469175.1 Geopemphigus sp. TES_GeoC_2020 | reverse complement strand
AAACCCGGGGGGGGGGAAATAAAAAGACGAAAAAAACCGGGGGGACGCGTAAAACGAAATCTCTGGACGCGGTGAATCGCCGCGGGATTAGATTTCGGGACCCAACGTACGCCGAAAGTGTCGAAAATAAGTATCCCGACGTATTGTACGCTCAAAACCGGCCCGACGACGTAACGTGAATCGTATGCACTCGTACGGCGGTACGTCCCGTAATCGGGCGGACGGTCGTGATCGGTCGCGGATTTTCGAATTTGTCCGATAGGCCGCCCGGGGCGTAACGTGTATGTCGCGTATGGTCACGAACGACGGGCCGTCGTCGGACGTGAAAACACCCGCCAGTGACCTCTGCACGTTACGACTCCGCGTTAACCCGTACGCGCGGGTGGCGCCGGCGCGCGAATACGGTCGGACGACACAACGAATACCGACCCCGATTAGATTGCCTTCGACAAACAGCTGCGGCACCGAAATGGCGTCGGCGCCCAGGCGTTCCCTGATCTCCTTCTGCACCTCCCTGCTCATGAACACGTCCCTTTCCACGAACTTGACCAGGTGAGTGCGCAGGATCTGCCTAACCTGCAGGCACCGTTGGTACGTGTCGCGGACGATGCCCATGGTGGTCGTGTACAGCACAACTTTGCCGGCTTCCTTTTCTTGCCACGTCTGAAACGCGACCGAATTAAACGAAAATTAATGCCGACACCAACGCTGTACCTCTAATAATAATAATAGCGACAACGTCGATTAACGTTTTATCTAAAACGGGTACGGGTCGCGTCCGGTTTTTTGTTTTTTTTTTTTTCGAAATTCGTTTTCGGTGAAAGTAATATAACCGATACGCGGGAAACGTTTTGTTTTTTTGCTTTTTTTAATCTAATCACTCGCGCGGACTAACGTGTTCGTTCGGTCGCCTTAAAAAACACGACGGTGTCGGTCGTCGCGCGCGCGTTACGGTATTCAGGTCAAGGAGTGCGCAAAAGGTGAAGGTTCCGGCATGCGCGCGAGCTTAACCGCGTTTACGGGCAAATTCCGTCGGATTAGGTTCGTTTGATCCGGGAGGTTAAATATGATCGAAAACCGCGAGGTAGGCAAAAATCGTAAAACGTTGTGTAAATTTTTTAGACGACGTATCGTTTTTGGTACGCGCGTATTTGTTTGTAAGCGCCGGAGAACGAGACGCGCGGCTCGACGGCACTACAGCACGCCCGTATAATACGCTATCGCCAATTTGAACGTTCGACCCGAAAAAATAATTAATAATACCGCGCTAAGAATCGAGCGAGACTGGTTTTCGGTTCGTGTGTGTCGTTGCGTAATCGAAAACATAATTCGACCAGACGCGGGCGATTTATTGGCAATATTTTTTTCGGACCAAAACGAATTAGAAAAAAACGTTCGCGTTTCGTTTTGCTCGTTCGTCTTGCGCAAGACGGTCCCACGAGCGCGTTCATGATCCCCGTAATGTACGTTGAACGTATAAACACAAACTCAATCGCGGTTGCAATTGAAAATCGATCGATTTACTATTGCCCGTTTAAGACGTTTTTTTTTTAAAACCCGACGGTTTTTGTTTTTTCGAAATAATACGGTACGATGATACGGAACGACCGTTTCTAAAATCTTCGCTCGGTTTTATTTGTACGCGCGCATAAATAATATACCTATTCGGATATTTCGCGTAAATTATCGACCGTTTGAACTCTGCAAGGAGATTCGGGTGAGCGGACAATATATACGTACATTATATGTTGTGTACACACGTTAGTCGACGACGAAAGAGGAGGAATGACACGATGAAAGGGCGGGGTAGGCGGACGGGGAAAATCGACCGGTAAGGACATATAGGTAGATGGAATGACCCGTTTCGCAATTAAAATACACGCACGCGCGCGTAATAATAATAATAATAATAACATCGGTGGCGGTCGTCCGGATAATAATATATATATATATAGAAGGCGATTTGCACCCGGAGGCGGTGTGCGTGCGGGCGCGCGTATGTGTATAACGCTTATACACGTTCGAGAGAAGACCGCTCCTCTTTAAAATATATCTACACACACACACACATATCCCGATATGTACCGTATACACGCGTGGCGTAAGTATGTATTTACGTGTGTGTGTGTGTGTGTGGGCAAGTATATAGTGTGTGTGTGTGTGTTTTCTTCTCGTTATTTTTTTTCACGTCGGGTATCATTGACCCGATCGTGACGGCAGATGTATATAATAAGAGGTATACGCGGAGATTTTTGTTCGCACACGAGTGCGCGCGCGATCTTTCGTTTTGTAATATCGTTTTGCATTCCTTACCCCCGACCGATCGAACGACACACACGCGCGCGCGCGCGTACAAATTTATCACGTCTCTCGTGAATTTCGTATAATGTTTCGGTACGATTGGACGGGCGCGGAAAAAGTTTCGTGCCGTGTTTTCGGACGAACCACACTCGTATTTGACGTATACGACGAGGCTGTGAATATTGAACGGGCTAAAACGCCGAGGCGTCGGGAAAACGCGAATTTCGTAACGCCCGAAGTAAATCGAACGCGTTACGAAAGCTTTCGAACGATTTCGTAAGAAATGTTTGGTCGTTACGAAAAATAAACGTAACCGAGGAGATGTTTGGAAAAAAAATGCGCGCCAGACATTTTTCTCAATGTAAATATTTCGTTCGAAAATTAACCGTAAAATTTGTAAAAGTATATATATATATAATATTATGTTCGTTTCTTACGGATTTCTTCGATTAGCCGTCGGCATTTTACGAACCACCCAAGTGACTATATATATATAATATTATATTAACGTTACGAGCACGAGGCTTATTTCCCGAGGCGGAGAAAAAAAAACGCGCCGTAGTCTTTTCTCCGCGTTTAATAACGCCGCGCCTCGTATGTACTACACTCGCGATACGTATATAAATATATGTACGCGTAGTAAATACCCGCGACAATAATTGACAAATTACGATTCGAACGTCCCGCCGGTTTCGAGAGTAAAAAGTTCGACCGTTTTTTCTCTCCGTGTTTTTTCTCTTGTACGTTACACAATACGTCGTATTAATATATTACTCTAGACGTTACGGGGGGTTTTTTTTTAACGGTTTACGCTCCGCGCGTTTACTAAATGAACGCGCGCGCTCGCCCTTTTAATAACGAGGCTTTTTCTTCGGGGAATATACGCGTATATATTCGTGAGCGATAAAACCCCCCCCCCAAGTCGCGAATAGCCACGTTATCGTTATAGAGCGAGATAAACGTTTTAACGGTTTTTATTGTTTTACAACGCCGTAATTCGACGTAATAAATATTATAGCGCGCGCCGTTATTGTTGTTGTGCGCGTTTCCACTCGGCAGTTCAATGACAAATTTATATATAATATATACGTTTGAAACGGGACGCGTGAATTCCGTTCGGACTATTACTTAAGTTTAAAAACGGCAAATATTGTCCGTAAAAAGCGAAATAATATCGCGATCCGTTTGTGTAACGCCTTGAACACGATGATAAAACGTCGTACGCGCTTATTATAATTTGGCGACCGATACGAAAAACGAACGGTAAAAAGCCGCGCGACGCTCTCCGTTCAATTTCGATTCACCCGGAAAAACGTACGATTTGTAGAAATTATAATACAGCCCATAGGTGCGGCGCTAGCGGGCCGAGCGACGTAATACCGTCGTTTCCGGACGCCGTTTAATTTGTTTTCGGTTCGCTCGGTTTTTTCCTCCCAAAACGGAGGACGATGTTTCCGAAGTCTCGCGTACACCGGTCGGTCGGGTTCGCCGTTTAATGTTCTCGACGCGTTCTTCGTTTCGACCAATTTCTCCGATTCAAAAGCTCGGCCGTGTTTTACGTAAAAACTATACGCGAAACCGTAATGCTCGAACGTATTTCCGCGATTTACGCGCGAAATTAGATTCGTCATTTACTCCTGTACGGTACATACATAAAAAAGCGCAAACGTGTCAATATAGGGTCGACCGGAATAAATACGTCGGAATAACGTCACGCGAAGTTTGACGTGTTTACGATACGTACTCGACGGCGTAAAAACGAACAATTTTCGTTACGTAAATATGCCGCGGTTTATAAATTACGATTCGTTTTACCGACCGGTGATTGTGCGCTAACTGAAAAACACCAATCGTGTTTGGTGGACGAATATACGTTTTAAACGCATTGATGACGCGTAAATATCGTCCCTAGATTGGCGTCGCCTAGAAAAAATCGCGAAACGCAAAAATATACGAAACCGAGCTCGGTTCAACACGTACGGATACGCGTTCCGAAATACTTACAAACACGTTCGCGGTATAGATCGCCTAATTCGCGTCCACCTGTCGAACCGTCGGTTTTCCCAACCAGCCGTACCGGTGACTGTACAGCTAAGTCGCGGCAATGGCGCGTGTGAGACGACTGTATTACTGTCGCGTTCGTTACGGGTCGGTACGCGGAAAAAGTCGAAAATACGCGGCCGAACGCGTTGTACGGCAGGTCCATTTTACGTGTACACGTGCACGTTGTATTACTGGTCCCTCCCCTTTCGCCCCCACTTCGTCGCGTGCATAGGAGGCGATATAGTTACACGCGAATAAAATTATCGTAGCAATAATAATCGCGCGGATTGTTTCAAGTCCGATTAATGTAGGTTAAGAGAAAATCCGTATAACAATAATATATTAACGTCTAATAAGTACGCGTGTATTTAGGTACGGTAACGCGTCGACGAAAATAACGGAAACTAGAATACATTATATTAGCGGATCGGTATTTTAGCGTTTAAAAACAATAATAACACCGTTCCGTTCGACGAGTAAAAATATCGCGACGTTTCGGCGGACCGACGGTCGGAGCGTTTTTGTTTTTTTTTTTTTATCGCCGGCGCGGGACCGAAGTCGTCGTCGTCAATTATTATTATTCGAAAAACCGACGAATACCGATTTTCCGATTTGTTTGTTATTCGGACCGGCCGCCGGTACCGGAAGTAATAAATATCGGGCTTAATTATGCGGAATACGGCGCGGAACGGGTTCGACTACATTTATGGCCGGACTTGAACGAACGCGCGGAATAACTTTCGGGAGAAGCCGAAAGATAGGAATCGCGCGCGTTACGGACCGTGTGCGTTATAATTAAAAACGAACCGTGTCACGGCGACAATCCCACTACGAGGCCTACATTCATAGCGAACGCGACGAACGAACCGATTCCGCCGGACCGTTAAACACGCGGGGCCAATAGTCTCGTCCGTTATCGACCGACGCGTATTGCGATTTATTTACGCGACCGACGTCGCGGTTACGACGCACCGGCGAACTTATCGGGCGTTTTAAGCGATTCGTATCGTAATCGTCGGCGCGATCGTTTATTAAAAAAACAAACGCGCTCAACGCTAAATCCGACGGTAAGGAGCGCCGTAACGAACGGGCAAACGTTGTACGGTTTCCACAACCGCGTAAAATCGACGCCTTCGATTACAACGTTAATTAACGTACTTAACGCCGTTCTCCGGTCTAGTCTTAGCCCGTGCTCGGGGGCTATTTTGCGCATTTACCGTCCCCGAAGTGGGCGGTCGACGTAATTTTCTTCCCCCCGAACGACGTACGATATATCATACGTTCGTCGCCTTTGAAAGCGTATACTACACTAGGCGTCGTCGTCGTCTATCGGAGTTTCGGTAGATACGCCCGCGAAAATAATTCTCGCGTACATTTTAAACGGTAGTTTCGGGACGAAATTTCCGGGATTAGGGGGGGGGGCGGTGGAAACCGTAATCCCAATACGCCTTTTTTTCCCCTCGGGTTTAGTTTTTAAAGACGTCCCGTCGGCGTTTTATAAGAAAAACGTAGCCGCCTGATAATAGGCTACGAGTTAAACTTAACCGTTTTAATAATTCGTAAATAAATTTACGCGTTCGTATTACGATATATATATTTACAATAAATTCGTAAATTTAAAACGGCGCGTAAAACGGTTTAAAATAATAAAATAGTAGTTTGGAAAAAGGTAAACGACCTACCTACAATAAAAAGTGACCTCAACTATAAGCACCGATAGAACGACCGTCGGTTCGTAATCAATTCCTTAACTGAATGTAGGTACGGCAATATATATATATATATGAATCGGCGTGTACGCACGTACGAGACGTTCGTGTACGCTAATTTTTCTACTCTAATAATTAAGTGTATCCATCGCGCGTGTCATTCACGCAAATTCGTTGTCGCGTTACATAATTACCGCGTGCGTCCGAACGAAAATTGCGATACGTTTTCGGTCGTTATTTTCCCGAAATTTCCCAATAGTTATTATATTACTACGCTTCATACGGTATTATATTTACACGCGCCGGTAAACGTAACCCGATCGAATCGATTATTGATATCGTAACGATATTAAAAATCGCGCGTTTTCCTTTGACATTTTTAATCAAAAATATTATGCACACGGGGGAAGCACACGTAATATATATAATCAATTATTTATCGCGCAACAACAACGAGTGAACATAATACATATTTTGCGTAGACGTATTTTTCGTGAAAAAAAAACCCGTCGAAATAGTCACGTCTATACGGTACCGAATTACGTAAAACACCGCGCGTTTTTCTCTATTTACGAATAAAATATTACAGTTCGCAATAGTAATAATAACGTCGAACGTTTTCGAGTATCTATAAAAAAAAATATCTTAAAAAAGTAAAAAAACGTACGTCGAATTTAATTGGTACACGAATTCACGAGTATATATATATATATATATATACACTTACGCATAGATATAACCGATCGTAAAATAATTAGCGTTTCGAATTAACGTTTCGACGCGAATTCGTTTACGCCCAATTGGACACTCGGATAGTTAGGCTATTGGGTCGACGGGTCATCGGCCCAGAGTGAAAGCTTAGAGTTCCGACGGACTCGTATCGGCCGAAGTATTTAAGTACATATTACGCGCGCTAGAATTATATATTTATTTTAATTTCTCACGTTCCGGTACGGGAAGGGAATACACGAGCGTACCGAGACAACACGCCGCGTTACGGACGAGTGTGTCGATCGTATTTGCATCAGAATGAGGAACGAGAGCCGAAGAAGAGCGCGCCGTGTGACGCGTGTGAAGTGGTATTGCTGACGAAACGTACGATTACGACGGATCGGTACTTACACGTCGTATTCGTTCGCCAATATTCGGCCGGCATTTTTTTTATTCGCGCGTCACTATTGTCGGATGGGTCACATTGATACGACGCGCAATTCGTTCGGTTCGTAAAAAGTATTGCCACACACACGTACGTTACGCGGTCTGGGGAATCGTGTTGGTCGATCAAATAATCGAATTTGTGTTACACGGACGGCGCGCACGAAATAATATATTGATCGGCTAACGATCGTTGCGAACTATACGTACGGTTTTATCCGTCGTCGTCGGTGTGCTCGAAATAATTCGTAATTGCCGATAGAAAAGGGCCCGCGGGTAATTGGCTTACCGCGATATATATATATATGTATTGTACTTAATCGACACCATATCGTACGAGGGACGGTATGAAATGCACCGAGGACGAAACTGTTTTGTAAAACTCCGGAGCGCCGCACTCGCTAATTCCTTCGTCCCAACGATTTACGAGTAATATCGTCGGCGCGTATTATTTTCGTTTCGTCGTTTTTTTTTTTTTTTGATATTACCGCCGCGCGCGTACTTTGGCGCGACAACGGGCGGCTTTCGTTACGAAACCACCGAACGCTTTCGGACGACGGGAACACGTCCGTCGTATATCTACATTTAGACCGCGTCGCGCGTGTTTTCTCGTCGTCGATTATTGATCGTGGCGAGAGATACGCCCGTACACACACCGGTGGACCGGTCCGGACGCACGAACCATCCGTCCAAATCGGACTTTCGCGAACGGTTTTATCGACGTTTATCGTACGTACGCCGCCGAATGCGTCAATGTCGGCCGCGAAATTATTTATCGTCCGTCGCCTACCGCGGTAACAGCGGCTGTGGTGGCTTTACTATTGTTTCCCATCACGGATCGTGTCTCCCGAAAAAACCGACAGCCGCACGTTCGAATATCGTTAGGGAAATATGTTTTCGATTTTGTACGAGGAGGGGGAGGGGGAAAGGAAATGTACGCGATATATAACCCGCCGTCGATCGGTTCCCGCTGCCGCGGCACGCACACGCGCGTTATGCCTAACGACGTGCTCCCATCCCTGCACATCCATCCCTGTCGTTTCGCCGCCGGGATTAATAGCGATTTACGTTTTTTTCAAACCATCGCGCGATTTCCGCACGCCTACGGACAGACAGGGTAAAAACATCAAACGCAAAAAGCAGACCAAACTTCCGGACCACGTGTACCAGGTGGTGGTTTTTTGTTAATAGCGCCGCGCCATAATAAACGTTTGTCTGTTAACAATTTTCGGCGTTCGTTTAAATTCAAATAGTTGTCGAATAAGTTGACGTCAATACAGTAGCGGCCGGCCGGACTGAGTTTACTCGCGTAGCACTGGACGTTTTTTTGCGGAGTTAACGAAAAAGAGATCGATCCCGTTGACGTTAGAAACGCGAATTTTCGAGAAATAGACTCCCGGAACGGGCGTTCGAGGTTTTCTAAATAAATCGTGTTGGTCGTAAGGACGCGCGAAAAATCTAGAGCGCGACGGTTATTGCGCATGGGTTTTCGGGTAATAATTATCGGACGACGAAAAACGGAACAAAAACGATCGCGTTCGTCAGACCTCCGCGAGATGTTTTGTACGTAAGCACATTACGGCCGTACAGGCCGAGGGGTAGACGTTCGGCGTGTATGTTTATATATCGTTACGACGTTATCGATACGGGTACATGACGCAACCTTAGCGAGCGCGAATTTCCACGGTAGGGAAATATCGTTGTTTTCGATTCGCGTGCGTTCCGCGTGGTGGTCGTTCGGTCGAACGAAATACAAGCGCAACACGCCCGTATAGAACTACGCGCCGAACTATATTTTACGCGTCGCGACTATAATAATAATATTATTGGTGATATGGCGTACGCGACATTGTGTATTTAGTATGTTCGAGTCATTCGCGAAAGAAACGAAAAAAAGAGTTCGGCCCAAACACTACGATTTTCACGTACTTACCTACGAAATATACGACTACGATATTAATAATAACAATACGATATCTATACGCGCGCACATATATACACGTATATAATACGCTTGTATTGTTCGGTGGCGAATGACGCGGCGGTGGTAGTAGGACACACGTCCAGGCGGAACAAACAAGAGTACCTATATGTAGTCGTACATACATACACCGCAGCACGACGAAACCGTGTCACATACCTAACCTACCTACCTACCTACTAATCTAATGACGAAAATATGAAAACCAACGCACACACACAAACGGAACGTTTACCGAAACCGTGACACCGTTGAAACGGAACTTTTTACGATAATATGGCGCCACGCGTACGAAATTATTTTTAGTTTGGCTTCGCGTACGCTTTTTATATAAATATATACATATGTAGGTGCATTGTGTATTGTGTCTGTTTACTCCGAAATCGTACAAATCTACCGCCGTTACGTATTATATTAAAAGCGGAAATAAATCTTTTGTATTCCTAAAATCCGGTCGGTTCCTCGATGACGAAAGATTTAGAGAACGAAAACGATCGCGAACAATAGAAAAGCGATTCAGAAATTAAAATCGTCGCCGTCGGCGATTTTCCTCAACGAGAGGCGAGGAGAATGGACCGGGTTTTTTTTTTTTGTAAGTTCGCGCCCACCATTAATCCGTAGTCACCGCGGGAAACGACGGAACGTAACGATATCGTCACGGCATATACGCTCGAAATTCTTAGACGCGATTTTGTTCGCCATGTAAGTGTAATTGTACATTTTGCGTTCGAAAAGATTTGATTGCAGTCGTTAATAAATTTAGTAGCCCTCCCTCCCCCGAAAACTATTTTAAAATTAATTTTACAACTTTTCGCATTTTTTACGGCTCTAATATTACGAACTTTTCTAGCGTTTAGTTTTTTCTTCTCGGACTTTGTTCCGCTCGTGTATAGTGAATTAGCTTTCGAATGTGAAACAACGGTTTAGCGTGTAAATGCGAGGCGCACGCGCCAGTGAAGGATGGAGCACGAGCAATCTTATACCCCCAACACTCACATAGACTCTTCCTAGTTATGACTAACAATATGCCGCGATTGTTATTTCGTTTAAAAAGCGAAAACGGAAAACACCGATGACCCTATTACAATAATAATACGTTATCCGTATAAAGTATTCGTCGATAAAATTAACGTACCTAATAATATCTATAAGTCACGGGCGTTCACTTGTCGTAAACTATTTTATCGCGTTCCGAAATATTTGGAAATAATCACGACGACGATTATTTTAACGAGCGTTAATTATTCGTATTTAAACGTATTAATATCGAATCGCTATTATTATTATTATTATCTTCGAATAGGTAGAATGAGAAAAGCGATCGGTTTTTAAAATCCAGAAAGTAAAACTAATTGTCGGCGAATGTCGTCGAGGTAAAACTATTACGGCGAGCGTAATTATAAAATAACGTATTTCCCTACCGTATGTGTCGATTAAAAAATCTTCTATTGAACACGAGCGATGTCGGAGTTTCGTTATTCAGTGCCGAAAAACGTTTTCCGAAAAAAAAAAAAAACGCTAATTGTTCATTCGGCCCGTTCGGTATT